>CM053266.1:6962834-7137834 GCA_028583415.1 Protea cynaroides | reverse complement strand
TTTGACCATTGGGGCAACCAAAGGCATTGGTATTGGACCCAGTTTATAGTAACTGCAAATGAAAAAAAAAATTGTGATTATTGGCAGGTTATCATTGATCCTTATGGGTGTCAAAATTGGGCCCAAACAAAAAGATTGAAACCAACCGAAAGGCATGAAACAAACCAAAAGACTTAATGAGCCAGAATTGAGATTGGTATGTAAACAGATGAAAAAATCAAAACTATACTAGACCAACCGTTAAACTAACCCAATGAATTGAACTAAAAAAAATGGTAACAATCCGATTTTAGACAGATAAGAACTCATTAACCTAATATATATATATATATATATATATATATATATGTATATATGTATATATGGAAATGTTATTGTAACAAGGGTTTGTTATTTTTCTAAACGTAACAAAGAATCTACTCTGCCACATGGGCAGATTATGTGTCCATTCCAACCGTTAGATAGAAAGAACATGGTCTAGATTACCCACATGTCGAATTTCAAACTCTAATTCAATCAAATACCCCCTATGTATTGGCATGCATCATGTGTATGTCCATGCATGTGTCCGAGTACTCTAAACATTACTATAACACTCCCCAAATTTGAAAGGGTTAGATTAAAAAAATAGTAAAAATGAATTGTCCAGATTTATTTTGTTATGTTTTTAAACATAACAAACCTTTGTTACAATAACAAAAACCATATATATATATATATATATATAGGAAAATGACTCATACCTCTCCTATAAGTCACACTTAATCCAAATACTTCCAAAACATTCAAACAATGACTCATACTACCTTTTCATGTATAACACAAAGACAAATAAGTAGCTCGTTAACTTTTTACCATTTTTTGATGACGTGTACAAAACCTTAAAAATGTAATGGCCAAAGTACTCTTTATTAAAGGGTGAGGAGTCAAAAATACCAAAGTCGTAATCAGTCTCTTCCTTTAGCTTCCAATTGAAGAGAAGGAAACAAAAGCCCTGTAACTAGAGATGTAAAAGGATCCGATTCGGCACGGGTAGACTATTATCTGAATTTGAATCTGACTCCAAATCAACCCATCCGAATCTGTCTCCGGATCCGACAAATTTCTAAAACTTAAATTCGAATTTATATTCGAATTTTAACTGGATTTTCGGTTAAAATCCTATTTGAATCCGAACTGACTATGTTTACTCCCATAAGAGAAGGGAATGAAAACTCTTTACAGGGGAGATTTTATTGGGGAGGGTCACACCGAGGGTCGATCAGGACTCCGACCCTACCTCCGACCCTCAGTTAACAGCATGGTTTTTAAATTCGGAGTTAATTCTAATTAAATTCTATCGGCTTTGTTAGGTCTTCTAGCAATATAATAACATTGTAAAGGTGATTCTAAAGTTTGGAAAAGTATCTATTAGCAAGCTAAGGTGAGAAACCAGAACTCCAAACTAATTGGTTAATAACAAAACTGTTTTTCTATTTCTTGAGTCCTATGCCATGCTTGATTCTATGCGAAGATGTTTGTAATGTGCATACAACATGTCATCCAATATTTCTATTATTTACTCATGCATATTTATTTTATTGTTTATAACATGATGATGATGATGATGACAAGAATAGGCATGTGATTGTATGTGTGTGGTTAGTGTACTTGATGCGAGCGAGTATCAGGGGAGGTGTGATGAGAACGTCAATAAACGTTAACCTTTGGCGGGTCTTAGCACTTTAGCTCTATCTCTAACTCAAGTCTTGTGCATTAGCATCGTCGTATCGTCATTACTTTAGCAGAACTATTATGTCGTAAAGTATCAGGGGAGGTGGTCTCGGTCCTTGTAGTCTCTGACTCTACCGGGGGGCCTTAGCTCTATCTCTATGGACATTCTGAGGGATGCTGGGGTGAGGCCTTGGATATACTTTTTGGCATTAGGATTGGTTAGTTGCGAGCCCAGTTTGCAGCCCTCGCCAACAGGGGCTTACGTGTTGGTATGGCAATATATAGCAATAAACGTTAACCTTTGTTATATACTATTCATGGTTGGGTGCATGTGAGTCGACGATAAACATGATCTTCGGGTGACGTCACACACTTGTGTATAGAGGCGGGGTCAATAAACACGACCTTTGGCTACCCAAACCTTTCTATTGCATACTGTAAACTTTAAACCGGACCAAAGATATAAATTGATTGCATGCATATGTACTGTTGCATTGTTTTGGCTACTCACTGAGCCGTGATGTGTGCTCACCCCTCGACGTCGAATATTTTTAGTTGATGATGCAGGTTATACCGTTGAAGATTATATGAATGCGTCTGTGTACGGGAACGTGGCAGCAATGGAAGCTAGAGCTGAAGTGGATACACACGACTCCTCTTGCGAGTGCAACTCGTGTGTATTTGATTAGATATTTTATAGGTTTCTTTATTTGGATTTATTAAGACATGTATTTGGTATTTAAATATTTATGTCTCAGTTGAAAAAGAATAAATTGTTATTTAAATTTTAATATCACATAGATTCTCAGTTCTTCTTATTATAAGACTTTCGCTATTGTGTATTTACTCTGATTATGATTACGGATGTGTGTAAGTTTAGATAACGCGGGGATAGCCTATTTGAGATCCTGGCTGAACCGTTGGTTTATTAGCGGTTCATCACATCATTCTGAATAGTACAGAATTGGGGTGTGACAACTTGGTATCAGAGCATCTCATGCCTTGTCCGCTAAACTAACATACATTCGAGACAATTGTGAACTGAGATAGGATAAAAGTAAAAACAGTAATATTAACACACTGTAAGCACAAGGGATGATTGAGACCAAATTGAAAAAGAGAATAATGCATCTATTAAAGGGGAAACAAGTTACATACAATGAGTGAGAGAAATAAAATGTATATACATAACTAAAGCAAAGTACAGTCCACAACCCGGACAGTTACTCTGTAGTACAAGAAAATAAAGTACAATCAAGAAGCTGGAGGCGAAGGAGGAGGAGGGCCTCACGATCTCTGTCATAGTCCTCAGCATAGACTCTAGTCAACTAGGCTATCTGAGTCTGGGTCGTCTGTAGACTAGCTGTGAGATCGGCTACCCTCCGATCAGTCACACATTGTACCTCTATAAGCTCTCCCATCCGTGTGTCTGATATGCGCTGGGCGGCTAACAGATCATCCACTCTCACACGCTGAGCATCTAGCAACTCCTCCATCCTCAGAGCAGATCTGCGCTGAGCCTCCCTGATCTCCTGCAGCATCTCCATCATGCCAGAAGGTGGGAGTGAAGGACCAGCCGCGTGCGAAGGACCAGCCTCAGGTGCAGGAGCCGCCGCAGAAGAAGTTCCAACTCCAACCGCATGTGTAGGGGAAGGCGGTGGTATCGAGTCGACATCCATATACATACGGTCATCATCGTCGACGGGATCCACATGAGCTCTAGCAGCGGCAACAGTAGCCTCAACATCAGCCATCTCGATACGAGTGTGAGGGCGCACCATCGCGTTCCTCTCCTCATCACTAACTTAGGCATCCCGCATACCCATCTTGCAGATTGCCTCCCAATCTAGAGGCGACGAGAAGGTCTTCTCCTGGATCTTCTCGTCTACCAGGTCAACCCCCAGACGGGTCAGTAGAACCGTAATCATGCGCCCATAGGGTAGATTACCCCTATGACCGGACAATGTAGCACTAATCATGGGTCCGCATGATGATGTAAGGAAGGCAGACCGGCTGTCTGGTGCAGATACTGTATATCAGAAACTGGGTCAGCTGAGAAACCCTCTCATAGTGCCCACTCTGCGGGATCAGATTATGCTGGATAATCATGCAGAAGACCCGTGGAGCTGGACGCAAGTAACAGGCTCTCATCTGCCAGCGATCAGGTCGTAGCAGCTGGTTGTCGATCTCTGCCCTCATCTCCACAGAAACAAACTGTGGCTCTCCAGGCGCACAGTACACCATGGGGCCATCATAAGGAATGCCCAGCAGATCGACCAGTTGTCGATAGTGAATGCGCAACTCCTGACCATGCTCAACGTCATTGTAATTCCCCACCACCTAGAGATTACAATAGAACTGGCGCACCAAATCCGGACATGTGCAAGCGTCGTAGGTGATGACAGGGAACCACCCCATATCACCAAATGCCCTCTCTACGTTGAACAAGGCTAGCTCAGCCAAGTTCACCATACGACCACCTTCCACCTTCTTACGGGCATAGTTGGCATACTGTGCCTCGGCTTTATTAGAATGGAAGCGAAGGGGATCACGCACTCTGGTTATCTTGGTACGAGCCATGGTATCTGCAGATAAGAAAGAGGAAGGGAGACAAGGGGTTAATAGGATAAAAAAATCCAAAATTGATTTAATAACGAGGTAAGTTGACCATAAAGCCCCATTCCTCACCATACAAGTGGGCATGAGAACTTACAAAGGTCTAAACATACCCTACAACCCACATGCAGTAGGAAATTTTAACTAACGATGTCCAATTTGAAGAAATTCAAGAAATCGAAAATGTCAACAAATTAGGGCAAAAAGGGAAAAATTCAAGTTTCTCGATAACCAACAGATGAAACTCAAAAATTTTTGAGGGCTTTCGTTCCTTGAAACACCAATAACAAAAGCCCCCAATAAAAATCAAATTTTTACGGTTGGAAAAAGTTTAATTTGAAAAATACGAGTTAAATGGACGAAAACCTAGAAAAGAAAACCTAAAAACAGGTAAAAATGAGAGGACATACCTGTATGGATGACGTGGACGTCGAAACCCGGAGTCAAACCGATCAACAACAGTGGAGTAGCACTGTAGCAACTCAGAGAGGAGAGACGAGTCGAAACGGAGGAGAAATAATAGGAAATGACTCAAAATCGGATCTTAAAAATCTGATTTTTAGTTCGAGGGTCGGACAATTCAACTAGAACCATCGACCCTCGAATCGACCCTCCCATCGACTCTCGGCTCTCGGGAATCTGACAGAAAACTAAGGGTCGGAACTGAGGGTCGGATACCCATCGACCCTCGCATCGACCCTCAGCTCTCGGGAAGAACAGGTCATTCCCAGGGTCGAATACTAAGGGTCGGACATACCATCGACCCTCACCATCGACCCTGCATAGAAAAGATAGTATTTTTTTTTATAAAATGAGCTAGAATTGAAATTGATTATCGATTAGCGTGCCTACATGAAATATAAATGACTTCTCACCTATTTTGGATAATTTTCAGGCACCACCAATCACAGAAAAGAAATTATGTCTGGACGTAGAGTAACCCGACAGACCCGGAATGCAGTTCCACTACCACCACCCGTGGAGGAGACTAGTCCGGAAAATAACTATGCACCGGATAATCCAGAACAGGCAAACCCTACAAATTTGCCACCTCCACCACCAGAGCTAACAACCGTGGTGATGAATCTGGCACAACAGCTGCAGCAGATGCAACACGCACAGGCTCAAATGCAAGTTGCCATGGGCATTATGTTTCAAGCCACTCAGGCTGCACCCATGCACACAGGACAAGCCAGTGCAGCACCGGTGGGTAACCACCCAGCTCCTCAGACACCTCAACAACCTGCTGCATAGATTCTAGTGTAGGTTCCGGAAGCAGCTCAGGGTAATTACCAGTATCCACCCCATATGTTTGGGGCAAATCCCCAAAATTAGTTGGACCACTCTCGACTAGTGGAGAGATTCTTGAAGATGAAACCCAAGGAATTCAACGGCAAACCGTCTGATCCATTATGGCCAGCACACTGGATAGACGAGATGGAGATAAATTTCCTCATGATGACTATCACAGAGGAAGAGAAAGTATTATGTGCCACCTTCATGCTCAAGGGCGACGCACATCATTGGTGGAAATCCACGAAGGCATATCTACTGACCAAGCACGCCCTACTAACTTGGGCTATATATAAAGAAGCCTTCTTTGAGAAATATTTTCCACGGAACTTCAGAGATTCGATGGAGAAGGAGTTTCTGAGTCTTTATCAGGGACAGATGTCAGTGGATGCGTACCAACAGCGTTATGAAGAGTTGTTTTTCTTTGTACCACTGAGTATGCAAGAAGAAGAAACCAAAACCCGTAGGTTTGTCACGGGACTGAGAGGAAACATCAGAGAACATGTTCTGGGCTTAGAAAAGAGAATTTATAATGAAGCTGTCCAGATTGCTCGAGTTATAGAATCGAACCAGAAGGAGAGTTATTTTACTCAGAACAGAGGCATCAAAAGGCCAGCCGGAAATTCTTACAACGGAGGCAATAACAGGACATATAAGCCTTTTCGTCCTCAAAATTTTACTGCTGCAACCAAGACTACTTCAGCAGCTCAACCTCAGCCAAAGCCAAATTCTGAAAGCCCAAAGTGTTTTAACTGCAACCAGCCGGGACATATGGCAAGAGAGTACCCTAAGCCCAAGAAGCAATTCCATCAGGGACGGGTATATGCTGTTACATCTGAGGATGCGGTCGCATCACCCAATGTGGTCACAGGTATCGTACCTATAAATGGCGTACCCGCCAGAGTAATCTTTGATTCCGGAGCTACTCATTCCTTTATATCTGTGGCATTTGAAAAGAAGATAAATTTACCCATCAAAACATTAGACTACAAATTACTTGTACGATCACCGATGGGGTTAGAAGTGGAATTAGAGAAAGGTTATGGACCATGTCCAGTTCTCATTGGAGAGAAGACCTTAGATGCAACCTTGATACAACTTGAGATGGCAGACTTTGATGTCATCTTGGGAATGGACTGGTTAGCTCGGCATTCTGCAAATCTGTTATGCGCCAAAAAGAAGCTAACGTTCAAAGACAAAGAAGGAGCAGAATTCAGTTTCTCGGGAACCAAGCTTCCCCGGAGACGCAAGCTCATACTTTCAGCACTAAAGGCTAAGAAGTGCCTTGAGAAGGGGGCAATCGGGTATCTGGTATCAGTGGTCGACCTAACCAAGGAAGCACCACGGATGGAAGACAATGACATCGTGCGAGACTACCCTGACGTATTTCCGAAGGAACTACCCGGATTACTACCCGACTGAGCCACAGAGTTTGTGATAGACCTTATACCTGGAGTTGCACCAGTGTCAAAAGCACCTTATAGAATGGCTCCTACGGAACTGAAGGAATTAAAAGTGCAACTACAAGAATTATTGGACAAGGGTTATATTCGACCCAGTATATCTCCATGGGGGGCACCGGTGTTGTTCATAAAGAAGAAGGATGGTAGCGTTCGATTATGCATCGACTATCGGGAGTTGAATAAACTGACAATCAAGAATCGATACCCACTAGCTCGGATCGATGACTTGTTCGATCAATTACAAGGAGCAAAAGTATTTTCTAAGATCGACCTTCGATCAAGCTATCATCAGCTGAAGATTAAAGAAGGTGATATTCCGAAGATAGCATTCAGGACCAGATATGGACATTATGAATTTTTGGTTATGTCTTTCGGATTAACTAATGCACCGGCAACGTTCATGGAACTTATGAACCAAGTTTTCCACGATTTGTTGGATACGTCGGTTATAGTATTTATTGATGATATATTGGTATACTCCAAGGACAAGGAAACCCATATCAAGAACCTAAACGCAGCCCTACAGCGTTTAAGGAAAGAGAAGTTATATGCCAAATTTTCAAAGTGCGAGTTTTGGCTAAGTGAAGTCGCTTTCTTAGGCCATGTAGTATCCGCTGAAGGAATCAAAGTGGACCCCAGCAAGATCGAGGCTATTGTAAAGTGGGAAGCACCAAAGAGCGTTTCGGAAATCAGAAATTTTCTGGGTCTAGCTGGTTATTATCAGAGATTCATAGAAGACTATTCTCGGATTGTCATCCCTCTCACCAGTTTGACTAAGAAAGGTGAAAAGTTTGTGTGGACCGATAAATGTGAGAAGAGTTTCCAAACGCTGAAGACCAGATTGATATCCGCTCCGATCTTGACTATTCCCGTTCCAGGACAGACCTTTACTTTATACACTGATGCGTCGGGACTGGGATTGGGATATGTGCTTATGCAAGGAGAGCAAGTGATTGCTTATGCTTCAAGACAGTTAAAGGTACATGAGAAAAATTATCCCACTCACGATCTGGAGCTAGCGGCAGTAGTACATGCGGTCAAGATATGGAGACATTACCTATAAGGGGAGAAATTCTAGATTAAGTCGGACCATAAAAGTCTTACTTATTTATTTAATCAGAAGAAGTTGAATATGAGACAAAGAAGATGACTGGAACTATTGAAAGACTATGATTGTGACATCCAGTATCATCCGGGAAAAGCGAACGTAGTAGCGGATGCATTAAGCAGAAAGGCAATGATAAAATCGCAAGGAGAAGTTAGCACGACTGCAGCAATGTGTACTATCGGAAGGGTATTTAATCACGGCAACGAGCAGTATGTGATAGATACAACGGATGGATCAGCCAACCAAGGGTTTATTCATCGGTTTTTGAATATGTTCGCAGCATTGAAGATTAGATCGGATATAGTGGATGAAGTGAAGACAGCTATCAAAGCAGATCCTTATCTGAGAACAGTACAAGAAGATATTGAGAAAGGTAGGACCAACCTTGAGTTCACCTTGGATGACGAGAAGGTACTGAAATACAAAGGAATAATATGTGTACCTGAAACAGAAAGTGCAGACATTAGACACCGACTGATGAAGGAAGCCCACACCACCATCTATTCGATACATCCTGGAAGTACAAAAATGTATCATGACCTAAAGAAACTATATTAGTGGAGGGGGATGAAAGCAGATGTAGCTAAGTTCGTGTCCCAATGCCTAAATTGTCAGAAGGTAAAGGCTGAACGACAAAGACACACAGGACTGTTGCAGCCATTACCGGAACCAACATGGAAATGGGACTGTATCACTATGGACTTCGTCACAGGGCTACCATTGACTCCTCGAGTAGTTCACGCAGTTTGGGTGATTGTGGACCGTCTGACTAAAACAGCTCGCTTCATACCTATACGACCTCAGTATATACTGGAAAGGTTAGCGATGCTGTATGTGGATAATATTGTTTGGTTACATGGTGTTCCAGAAAGCATTGTGTCTGATAGAGATCCACGATTTACTTCCAAGTTTTGGGAGGGATTGCAAAAGGCTATGGGTACAACGTTGAAGTTCAGTACTGCATTCCACCCACAGACAGATGGACAGTCGGAGCGTACAATCCAGATTCTAGAAGATATGCTATGAGCATGTGTAATTGATTTTAAAGGATCATGGGATGAAAAGTTACCATTGATCGAGTTCGCTCATAACAATAGCTATCAGGGTACCATACAGATGTCACCTTATAAAGCACTGTATGGCAGGAAGTGTCAAACTCCCTTGTTTTGGAATGAAGTTGGGGAACGTAGTATTGTTGGACCGAAATTTGTTGAAGAGACTTGTCGAGTGGTCGACATCATCAAGGAAAGAGTGAGAACAGCTCAGAACCGTCAGAAGCAATATGCAGACACTCGACGAAGAGATCTGGAGTTCGCCGTAGGTGATAAAGTATTTTTGAAGGTATCGCCTATGCGAGGATTGAAGAGGTTCGGACAGAAAGGGAAACTAAGTCCAAGATATGTTGGGCCATATGAAATTCTAGCTAAGCGTGGACAAGTGGCTTATCAGTTAGCACTACCACCATCTATGTCAAGTGTGCATGACGTATTTCACATTTCCCTATTGAAGAAGTATGTCAAAGACTCAACGCATATTTTGACAGTGGATTTGCTGGAATTGACTGATGATTTGACATTTGAAGTAACACCAACAGAAATCACTAGTCGAAAGGTTCAACGTCTATGCAACAGAGATATCTACTATGTTAAGGTCACATGGAAAAGTAGAGACATGGAAGAGATTACATGGGAAGAAGAAAACGCTATGCGGAAGCAATACCCTCACTTGTTTGATTCAGAAGGTACGTACAATTTCGAGGACGAAATTTTTATAAGTTGGGGGGAGTTGTAAGACCCGTGTCAATCTAATCCGGTCTTACCACCTTGAACCAGGTTTACCCGTCATGGTCGAGCCAAATGGACCAAGGGCGTGAAGGAGATCGAGATCCCAGGTATCAAATCGACCCAAAAACACTTAAAATAGGGGGAGGGTCGCATACCCAACTAAGCAGGGTCGGACCTCCCAAAACAGAAAGTCAGACCCTAAGTTTTGAAGGGAGGGTCGGACAGCTTAGAACCCTAGGGTCGACGGGATCATCGACCCTCCCATCGACCCTCGGTTACCGTAGGAAATAGAATTAGGAAATTTCCTAATTTTCGATTGGGATTCTTTCCTAATCTCAAAGGGACTTATTTTAGGATGTTCCTACTCTATTTAAAGGACGTCCATATGCCACTTTCACTCCTTTCACAACCCTAATTGAATTGAGAGAAAGAGAAGAGAAGGAAAAGAAGAAGAAGAGAAACAAGGAAGAGAATTAAGCCAAAAGAGACGAGTTGCAGAGAAGGATTATTCTTCTCAGGTATGGATACTAATTCCATGAGTTTCTACAGACCTTAGGTTATCTATTGATGAGAGTGTAATCTTGGAGAAACCCAAACCATTAACCCATGGTTAGGTTTTCATGAAAAATCATAGAAGAATGCATGAAAGCTATTTAGGTGGATGATTCATGGTTCTAGACCATGGAATGAATGTTGAATGGAATGTAGAAGCAAGCCATAGGACCCAAACACGAAGAATGGATTAAAAAGAGGGTATTGGACCAAAGTGCACAGAGGGTCGCACCAAGGGTCGATGACCATCCGACCCTAGGTGATTCTGACCATCGACCCTCAGTATTCGGGAAGTTCAGAGTTTGGGGAGGGTCGCACCGAGGGTCGATCAGGACTCCGACCCTACCTCCGACCCTCAGTTAACAGCATGGTTTTTAAATTCAGAATTAATTCTAATTAAATTCTATCGGCTTTGTTAGGTCTTCTAGCAATATAATAACATTATAAAGGTGATTCTAAAGCTTAGAAAAGTATCTATTAGCAAGCTAAGGTGAGGAACTAGAACTCCAAACTAATTGGTTAATAACAAAACTATTTTTCTATTTCTTGAGTCCTATGCCATGCTTGATTCTATGCGAAGATGTTTGTAATGTGCATACAACATGTCATCCAATATTTCTATTATTTGCTCATGCATATTGTTTATAACATGATGATGATGATGATGATAAGAATAGGCATGTGATTGTATGTGTGTGGTTAGTGTACTTGATGCGAGCGAGTATCAGGGGAGGTGTGATGAGAACGTCAATAAACGTTAACCTTTGGCGGGTCTTAGCACTTTAGTTCTATCTCTAACTCAAGTCTTGTGCATTAGCATCGTCGTATCGCCATTACTTTAGTAGAACTATTATGTCGTAGAGTATCAGGGGAGGTGGTCTCGATCCTTGTAGTCTCTGACTCTACCAGGGGGCCTTAGCTCTATCTCTATGGACATTCTGAGGGATGCTGGGGTGAGGCCTTGGATACACTTTTTAGCATTAGGATTGGTTAGTTGCGAGCCCAGTTTGCAGCCCTCGCCAACAGGGGCTTACGTGTTGCTATGGCAATATATAGCAATAAACGTTAACCTTTGTTATATACTATTCATGGTTGGGTGCATGTGAGTCGACGATAAACGTGATCTTCGGGTGACGTCACACACTTGTGTATAGAGGCGGGGTCAATAAACACGACCTTTGGCTACCTAAACCTTTCTATTGCATACTGTAAACTTTAAACCGGACCAAAGATATAAATTGATTGCATGCATATGTACTGTTGCATTGTTTTGGCTACTCACTGAGCCGTGATGTGTGTTCACCCCTCGACATCGAATATTTTTAGTTGATGATGCAGGTTATACCGTTGAATATTATATGAATGCGTCTGCGTACGGGAACGTGGCAGCAATGGAAGCTGGAGCTGAAGTGGATACACACGACTCCTCTTGCGAGTGCAACTCGTGTGTATTTGATTAGATATTTTATAGGTTTCTTTATTTGAATTTATTAAGACATGTATTTGGTATTTAAATATTTATGTCTCAGTTGAAACAGAATATATTGTTATTTAAATTTTAATATCACATAGATTCTCAGTTCTTCTTATTATAAGACTTCCGCTATTGTGTATTTACTCTTATTATGATTACGGATGTGTGTAAGTTTAGATAACACGGGGATAGCTTATTTGAGATCCTGACTGAACCGTTGGTTTATTAGCAGTTCATCACATCATTCTGAATAGTGCAGAATTGGGGTGTGACAAAAGGTATGAAGAAGAAGAAAAAAAAATGGTTGAAAACCGTAAGAAGAAAAAAAAAAGAGGGTGAGTTTTAGGTTTTTTTTTTCTCAAATGTTTTTTTAAAGTAATCATTACCTTTGAGAGTCATTATTATAAGGGTGGTGTATTAGTTTTTTTTTCTCTCCATTGTTGAGAGGAAGACGTCACCTTTGAAATTTAGAAAAAAAGGGAAAAAAAAAAGGGAAAGATGAAGGCAGCATGTGTAGAGCGTTGGCGATCTAGCACTTTTATCTAGAACCAGTTGACGGCAGATCTGAGATCCCAGATGGAGTTCTTATCTGGCCGAGGCAAGGATCTGTTTCCGGTGGGAGTGGCTGTGTTCGGTGGACAGAATGGCTACAGAGTGCGGTACGATGGTGAGTTGAACAATGGTGCATCTCTATTGCATGCATGGGCACCGAGGTTATTGCATGTGAAAGATGCGATGGCAATTTTTCCCAGGGTCGAAACCTAGTGGTTTCATCTTCGTCTGATCCAGACCACGACGATGGAGATATCTTATTTTCTGGGAGGAAGCAACAGTGGCTGGGTTGCGCTTAAGGTTTCAAGATCGATTGTTGTAGATCTGAGGCCTGGTTCGGTTGTTGATCAGAGGTTGCAGAGGGAGGGCAACCAAGGGGACCGTTTGCATAGGGGAAGTGTGGCGGTTGTTTGTAAGTCTGGTGCGATGGCAAAGTCGATGAAGATAGGTCCCAACAAGGAAGGATTCGCAGATATGGGAAGATCTCTTGGGTTTCCATCTGTGGATCCAATGAATTTAGTAAAACAATTGGCACCGCATGTGGGAGCCACGGGTATGGGAACGGGCCGTGAAGCAATGACCAGATCTACAGGATCGGTTGTCGCATAGGTGACAACAGAAAGAGGTTCAGGGTATTCTGTGTTATGGCATTTGTGGATGGTGATGCAGACGGATTCCATTCACGGGGTGATGCTTCTTGATCATAATCTCTCTGCAGAGGGGAGGATATTGCTGGATGTAAGCAGCAGTGGTTTTATGTCTCAGAGACAACATGGTGCAAACCAGAGGATGTGTGATTCCCAGGTAGACACTGAGAGGGGGGGTGAATCAGTGGCCACTAAAATTCCTTTCCACTATTCAGATATGGCCTGATGCTATGCAAGTGGCTGCCAAGAGCTGATGATCACTTTGTGCTGTGCTGCCTTGAGCTGACTACTTGAGGTTTTCACAGAAAATCTGTCAAACACATTTCGTGCACACACCAACCACACACCCACAGGTATCCATACCAGGGGCTTGGCCTGCCAAGTGTGTACACCCAGACCTGCAGTACACAGACTTCTAATGCACATACAATATCATCCACATGACACACGATATAACGTGGTTCACCAATCACACACTGTGATGGCTACTCTACGGGGCAATACCCTAACCAGGATTTCGTATATACCCAATACACAACAGAATACTATGGTTGCACCGACAACCCCAATGCTACAACATCACCCGTATTCACAGCCACAACTGCATCCTAGGCACCTACCCAATTCTAGTCAAGCACCCACTTGACAGGCTACATAATTTTTATATCAAATATTCATACAAACCCTTCCCATATAGCACTGATACAAGAAATAGGATTTGCGTGCGAATATACCTTCCGGTGTTGCTCACTACTGATGCAAGCCTCTTTGAGCTAGCATTTCGGCCTCTTCTCGGGCTGCATAGCTCATTCTTCACCACAATGACTCCATTGGACACTCACAGTAGGTCCACACACTCTCTTCAAGCTTCAACGAAGCTTTCATTGCCTCACATAGGCAGTAGGAGTCTCTCTCTCTCTTGGAGAAGCTTCAATGGAGGGTTTTCTTCAAAATCACCATTAGAGGCCTTCAACTCGAGCTCAAACTGCTGCCAAAGTGTTCTGCTCGGAAAGAGAAGCTCATAGGCTTTCGAATCACCTCGATCGGAGCTCGGACGGCCAAGATATGGCCATTTGAAGTTCGGCCGATCAGATTATTCCAAATGGAATCTTCTGGGATGATTCCGTGCGCCGCGACGCACACAATCGCTGCCGCGTCTGACGTAAAGGTACGCCGCTGTCGTCTTCTGATTGGCGGAGAGAGTATCTTCGTCTTTTGACCGTTGGATCGGTCAAGAGTTGGCGGGATCTTCTCAGGACCCTCGGATCGGCCTCATCACGTCAGGCGCGATCGGAGTCCACGATGGCCTTCAGATGCGCATCTTGTGCGCATGCGCAATCTAAGCGCGCTCCACCGAATCAGAGGGTCTCGTCTGTGTGGCGCAACTTATCATATTACACTGCCTTCGACTAATGAGAGGGCGCGCGATGGGATCTGGATGCGATTTCAGCGCAGCACCAGATCCCGCCTTTTTGTAGGCCTTGGATCTGGAATCTCGATGTCGTGGCTTCCTCTGAGCCACCCATACGGCATAAGCTCCAATGTAAAATGTCTGAAATGCCCCTGACAACTTAACTAATGGCCTCTGTAACCATTAGTATCAGTTGCAGGGTTTTGGACTCCAGTAGGGTCCGAAAAACCTGCTTCATTGAGGCAAACCATCGAAGCACCTTGTGTGCATGCCGACTGCCCTGTGCTGTGGCATGCGGCGCTGGCTTGCGGCATGCGCACAAGGCTCTGCTGCTTGCGCTGCTGCATGCGCTGCTGCGTGCGGGGCTCTACTGCGCGGCACCTGCTGTGCGCGGCACCTACTCTGCACGGCTGTGCTGGTGTTGTGCTGCTGCTTGCGGCATGCTACTGCGCGCGGCTGTGCTAGCTTGCGCATGGCCCTGTGTTGTGCTGTTGCTGGGCATGCTTGTGTGCATGGCCCCCTTGCCGTGCATGCTGGCATGGCCTGCTGGCCTGGACCCGTGGGCATCTGCCCTGCTGGCCTGGGCTGGCTGTCGTGCTGGCCTGGCCACCCAAGGTGGGACCCACCTGGTCCCCACCCACTCTCTCTCCTCTTTCTCTCTCCTTTATTTTCTCTCTCTTCTTTCTCTCTCTTCACCTGGAGACTATCTCACCAGCTAAATTTTCTCATCAACTGGGCTTCATTCTCTTCGGCTGCTGCATCAACCCAGTCACCCTGTCTTGACTGCCTAGTCACCTTGTCTGTCAGAGAGTCCTACAAACACTCTCTCTCTTCTTTCTCTCTCAGATAAGAGCTGTCCACCTGTCTGACCATGCTTGCTGCTGTCTGGACTGTCTGCTTTGCCTGCTGAGCTGTCCACTCTGTCCACTGTGCAATCCACTCAATCTGCTGTACCTGCTGACATTCTCTCTCCTCCATGTCATCCTGCCAACTGTCTAGAGGTTGCCAACAATGACAACACATACAATACAAAGATGCTGGCAGCATCACAACTTGGCCAAGGTTCCAATAGGATGATATCACATGTGCAGGGCTCTGGTCCTAGGGTGACATGAGAACAAATGTAGGCAATGTTGCCCATTGGAGAGGTGAAACCGGTGGTAGCAGGGGAGGATGCATAGAGTGGCGTAGGTCACCCTATATCACATGTGGGTGATGCTATTTTCAGGGGTTCATGTGAGAAGAACAGGATGGGTGTTGTTGCTGTGGAGGCTCAGCGAGTGATGTCAGTGACTATTTGGAATGGTGGATCTGGTTGGACCGGGGAGGTTTTTCCTGGGATCAGATGGCGGGATTGAATCCCCACACGATGTGCATCATGGCCAGTGGATGTTGCACCGTGGAGCAAAGGAGTACTGATAGGCTAAGACAAGGAGTCGGATATCTAGGTTTGCATTGGAGATGCAGAGGTGAAAGGCTCGGGTTCCAAGTGCAATTGGAGTTGCAAAGGGCTGGGATGAGGAGTCGGATCTCTAGGTCTGCATTGGAGGTGCGGTGGTGAAAGGCTCAGGTTTTAGGTACAACTGGAATTGTAGGACTATGAGTGACGGTGATCTTTTTGATTATACTGCAGGAGTGGGAGAGATGGAGTCACATCACATCGTACGATGGTGAGCTGTACTGGACATCAGGACGGGGTGTAGGCTATGATGGTTTGGGTGTAGCGGTTTGACAGAGACGAGTTTACAGAATCAACATCCACGGTTCTTCTTCAAGGTGGTTTGCTGAATTCAAGTCAGGTGGAGATTTATTGGGTTGGTGTCTTGTATTCTGTGGGATCTACGCAATTATAAGGGTAGTATTTGTATTAGGGTATAGGTCTATTACATGTATAGGGGTAAACTTGTAATTGTATGGGATTAGGGTTTCTAGGTTTCCCTATAAATTGTCTCTGTGTGAAAAAACCTAGGTAAGACTGTAAGGGCTGTCAGAGGATTCTTCTCTGACAGTGGAGAGCTGGAACGCTGTAAGGCTGACAGATGAGATAAGCCTGTCAGGTACATAATTATATAGACTATTCTTAGGAATAGAAGAAAGTCACTCTTTTCTCTGGTAGACGTAGGCATCCCATGATGGGGTGCTGAACCACGTTAATTCTTTGTGTTTTCTTCTTGTTTGTGTCTCTCCCAATCCTAACAGATTCCAGAATAGAAGGGAATGGAAACTCAAAGTCACTGCAAATTAGAGAGAAAAACGGTTTGCAATCTTCATTTCACATTATTGCAGATTCCAGTTTAGTGAATTTTTTTAGGGGAAGTGGTCGTTCAAGTCACTTTTGCACGGTTGTAAAGCAGAACTTCTTTATAGGCTTATAATACCATCCACCTTCAAAGTGGGGCTTCTGCTATTGGATGAAATTGGAAGCTAGGGTTTTAGAAATTGGATTTTAGAGAAGCTAGGGTTTCTGAAATCAGCATGCAGTGAAGAAAGTAATGCGAAAGAAGGAGGTCTTGTTTTGGGGAAAACCATTTCTTTTTAACGTAGGGTTTCAGAAAATTGGATTGCAGACTGCCATTGTCCCATTGTGACGGACAAAAAAAAAAAATAGAAAGAGAGTTCAACAGAGAAAGAAGAAAGTTTAAGTACCTTCTATGGATATTGTGAGGAAGAGGAGAAGAAGCTAGTGCTTTCATTAGACAAGAGGAAAGAAGAATTGGAGTCCCCTCAATTGCCTTGCCCAACTCAACTTTGAGTTTGAATCAAGAGCAGCATCATCCTTTACACACACACACACACACACACACACACACAAAAAGCATCGTCGGTCCCTATTTGTCCTTCCGTCTTCCCCCATCCTCCATCCATCTAATTCCCTGCTCACGATTAGAAAACCAGTCCATCGAGATTTCCCTACGCAGGATTAGAAAACCAAAAGGTCAGAACCTCCATCCATGGAGATTCTCCGACTAATGATACGAAAACATAGCAAAACCTAAAGTCTAGAACACTAGTGAGTCTTTCACATTTTCAATGTTTATCTTTTTATTTTTAGGATAGTAAAAGCATCCAACTATATCCAAACTTTTATCTTTCCAATTATTTTAATATTTATCTTCTTATTTTTAGGAGTTTTCAATCTTTTGTACGTGACTGGATTCAAAATGGATAATATCCGTCGGTTTTGAGTTATATCCGAATCTGTCTCCGACCGTTACCTTCTATCCGAATTCGGATGTGAATTCGATTGTTTGGATTCGAATTCCCCTAAACGGGGGTGGATTCGATTCGAATTCAAATTTTCAGTTATCCATTACCTGTAACTTCATTTTAGAACCATCGCGACAATAATAGTTGCTAATGCCAATTTCGTAGAAACCCCAAATCGGCAACTTGTTTGAAGAAAACCTAAGTTCTTCCATTTTAGTAATCCTTGGACTGAAAATGGAAGAATTAAATGTGTTGTTTTTTGCTTTTCTTTGAAAAAAAACCTTAGTTCTTTCATCGTTGGGCTGAGAATGGAAGATTCAGGATTTTTTTTTTTTTTTTTTTTGGAGAAAACCTAAGTTCAACCATTTTTTTTTTTTTTTTTGGGTAAATGAGTTCAACCATTTCGGTGTTAGTAAAATCTGCAGAAAGTTGCTCTCTTTTCCATTTATCCTTGTCATTTGACTGTTCTAACTGCATTGATGTGGATTTCCATCCCTGCGAAACAGAAACAAAAAAATAATAATAATAAAAATAAAATTCGTTTATGAAACCTGTTACCTATCGGATCCTAATTATCCAGCTATGCTCAACGCATTTTATCTTTTTGGATGTAAATGCACAGTATCCCCTCTACGCTTTCTTCGTCTTTTTCCATATGGCATTTTCAATTAAAATGTAGAAACCACAAAAAGAAAAGGAGCGAAAAGCTGAGATCAGCCAATTTCTGTGATTCTGTCGTGTGAGAGAGTGAAAGAATCAGTACAAACTTAGGAAGAAGAAGAAGAGAAGTAATCAGGAGCCTTGATTTTGATGGGAGAGAAGTAATTTTGGAGGGATCTAGGATTCTTGCCGATTTTTCTGATATCCCACTATAAACACCAGTTAACAGGGGAATCCCAGAGGTTAATTCGACAATGAAGTTGGGTAAATATGCTATTATAACGCCATTTAGCTGCTGATCAGATCACAAATGCTACTAGAACTACAAAATAATAACAATTGTAAAGTAGAGAGAGAGAGAGAGAGAGGATTTTGTGCTGTTGTCTCCATGTGAAGATGGAGACTACGATGAACACTTCGCAACGAACAACGGTTGGAAATGGACAAAAGACAGACCTTTTTTTTTTTGTGGGAGATGGATGTACCGCCTTACTATGAGTTGTTTATTCTTTGTTCATATTGTCTTCAAGCTCTGGATTGCGACATTAAACAGTCTTGGTCTGCCTCAGTTCGTTTGATTGCTAAACCTCAGTCGTCGTTTAGGAAACTGACTGTTAAAATTGCTAGGGATTTGTCCTTTTAAGTAAAAATATAAAGGAAAGGTTATATTGGATATTTCAGTAGATAAAGAGATCTATTACTTTATATTAGTAGAGGGTAAAATCGTCTAATTAACTTGTCTACTTAACACTGCCTAAATAGTGGAGAAGGTTGTCATTTTTTGAATATTTTGCGAGTATTTGGATTAAGTGTGGACTATAGGGCAAATGATCTGAGTCGATATATATATATAAGAAACTAGACCAAACCAAACCAATAACCTGATAACAGACCAATAAGAGCACAATAAACCAACCTTATAAACGCCAAAACCAGGCTTATACATAGGAAACTAGACCAAACCAAACTGATAACCTGATAACAGACCAATAAGAGGACATTAAACCAACCTGCTAAAAACCCAAACCAAAACTAAAAACCAACCAAAACCAGGCTTCTCTTAATGATTTGGTTTTAGGCTTGCCAGTACAAGACCAAAATCAATTCAGATTGGACTGAACCAACCAGTTTACACCCTCAATGTAGCATCATGCCCTTGTCGTCAATATACAACTTTCCTCCCAAATCTGATCATAGATGTACCATCCAGAATTCGATCCCAAGATTGTCAAACAGAAGCAATCACCCGTTCAAAAGGAAGGAATAGGAAAGAAAAAAAACGTAAAAGAAAAGAAACTCGTTTTCAATTATGATCCCAATTTGTATCGTAATGGAAGCCAATGTTACATTTAACTGTACGAAAGCTCAGAGTTGAGATGTCTCCCCATCTAAATGAAAGCAAGAGGCCAAAATTGGAGGGACTGTTCCTTCCAAAAGACACAAGGGGTTAGATACTTCCACAACAGCAATTAACAGCTTTACAGGGAACAGTTGGATTGAATATTAAACATGTACAATCTAAACGGTCATGAAACTGGATTCTTATTCTTTGGGTGCCCTGACTATGAAAGCCCATGTAGACCATGCAAACGTTCCTCTTTAAACCGTTTAGTCGGAATAACCTGTGATGAGCTGGCAACGCAATAACTGAAAAAAAAAATCAACAAATTGGCAACTTAGGAGCGAGGGGAAATTTTTTCTGCAAAAGGTTTCGTGTGTGCCGATCTAGAATCTATTCCTTACCCCAATGGTTTACGAACCCCCCTTAGGTCTTTAAATTTTCTAAAATACCCTTTTAGATGGAGCAAAATTCCGCTGAGTGCACATGAATCCGGGCTGCCGGAAAATTCCCACTACCAGGTTTGCATGAAATTTTTGTCCGAGAGAAGGGAAAAGATTTAACATTTCCCTTCCTTTCATGTCTAATTGGAATCCCAATCGTCTCCTCCCTGTACTTCAGGGAGGAGGGAGACGCCCCTGTCGGATGGCCGACACGTGACTCTCGGGAAAATCCAAACCCCACATCCATGCCAACACCCCGTGTCGGCTCAACTTGTCGTCTAGGTGTCAGCTTGAACGTGAGGTTCGGATTTTTCCGAGAACCACGTGTCGGCCATCCGATGAGAGCGTCTCCCTCCTCCCTGAAGTACAAGGAGACGATTTGAAACCGTTTAACTACTACCACTCAAACGCAAAATGTTTTCAGCACTACTATTCACTTTAACTCCATTTGTTTTGAAGTAAAATTTTACCATGTAACATTTTATATGTAATAAAAAATTTCAATGTTTATTTCTAAAAGACAAAATATAATGATCTCTAAGAGGGATGGAAAAAATATTTCATCTTTTTTTAACCTACTCCAAACAAATATTGAATTTTTTTATATTTTTTTTGCATATAAAATATTACACATCAAAACAAACAGAGCTTTATTTAAAACATTTTTGCCGCCTTAGTCAACTAAATTTAATTGATGCTGACTTAAAAAATACTTAAAAGAAAATTTTCAAACATGCAGAAGATGCATTAGCTTGAATATGGGGGGGGTGGAAGCCCAACATCTGGGCCCAAAGTAGTTTTAAAATTTCTCTGAAGTAAGCCAAATCCAATTTAGGCTTGGTCCCAGAAGAAGGAAATTCTTCAGGCAAAGGCATTCCTTTTCTCGGTAAGAACTTACTTATTTATTACTCCATGCCATACTTAAGTAGAATCAGGCAAGGTCCGAGAATGAATATGTAGAATGGACAAGTCTATGATGCTGTTAATACATTATGAATGTGTTACAAATAAGTTAAATTCAATTACTCGCTTCACTCACCTGATCAGATGACTTAAACACAAGCGAACAAGTACTCCAGTAGGATGATATTCTATAACACAATTTCCAGCAACCACTACCCTCAAAAGAAGGCAGACACAACCAGTCCAAGAGGTTTATCCTTGAGAAATGCATCCCAAATATTGGATGAAAATAGAATTTTGTAACAAGAAGAATGGCCTAATCCCCGGAATTACCAATAGATCTATAAATTTATTGCACGAAAAAGGTTTCCTGCAAACTGCAGCTAAAGGACACGGACAGTCAAGTCTCTATGCTTGAGGGAGATGAGACGGTAACCCGAGTCATGTTTACGTTGATTATTAACATCCACACAGCTTTATTCACATAATAAAAAGAAAGTCAGGGAAGGAAAGGATTTTCCCCTTATGCTTTATATTCAAAGATACAAATTGCCCATCTTGAACGTGCAATAAACCAGCCATTTTTTCCATGTGACAAAACAGGAAGGTGAACAAGAAAACTTAATCTAGACCAACCAACCCAACTTCCATATGCAAAAGATCCCATGAAACCATTCCCTAATATAGATTAGTAGATGAAACCTTTCTACATGCTTCTTCACAGAGCTGAACTGCAGGCCCCACTTGTGGAAAACCCATGAACACTTGAAAAGTAGGGTTCCGCTCCATCTCTCAACAATCCCCCCCCCACCCCAATTTTTTTTTTTTTCCCACCCCAATGGATTACTTGCCAGCCTTGTAGCAAAAATGACCAGTTGAAAATCCCTTATTTATTGCTCAGTTTTTTGCTAAAACAAGGGAACAAAAAGGTATTGACCTTACCTCGGCAAGTTTGAACGCTTTTGAGCTTGATTACTTATCAATGATCTTGAATCACCACATGCATCTTCATCAGCCTGTAAAGAAATTTTTAGCAGTGAATAAGCAGAAATTAGGCCTTCAAAAAATAAATTAACCAAAAAAATCATAGGCAATGGATCAAGATCACCAGCAAGATCAACATGTTTAAGAAAAAGCAAGCCAGTAATGTATATTTTGTTCTTACAAGAAGAAACATGTTTTTCGGTCATTTTCTTTTTATAACAACTGGTCCCATTTTTGCTGAAACAGAAATCACAGAAACAAAATAAATATAAATTATGTCTCGAGAGCTCATAAAATCTACACTAACGAGTGTTGATGCAAAAGCAACCATATCCCGAGACAAGTTTTACAACATACTCGATGCAAGGCATAAGAATGAGACAATTGCACCCCCGGAGAGGAGATGAGCACTAATAGTACTCAGTTTTTAACCCAGGACAGATTTAAGCTTATTGCAATGAATTCTACATAAATTTTACTCCCAGTATAAGAAAATAAAAGACAGAAAGATCCACCAGGTATACAGAGTGTTGCTTGGATAAGAGCTAGAAACGAAGCCAAGAAAACCTACCCCATGGAAGGGGAAATTCCACGCTTAAATTACAGTTTGATGGGCAGACGCGTAGGCCCCTTTTTCCACCTCTCACATCTTGATCAAACATGAGATCCATAGAAAGACAAGCCCCAACTCCAGAAAAGTATGCCCAATGTTACCCGTCATCAGAAATTTTTTTGCGCTCTAACCCTTATCCAAGCAAGAAAACGAATGTTTTAGCTATCAAAATTAAGTCAATTGTCTATGACATCATCAAACCTCAGAAATGCCAGCAGTGGGTATAGATTCTTCTTTGTGCAGCTCCTCCGATCCAGGATCCACAATTTCCCATAAAAATCCATTTTCATTTCCAAGAGAAAGTTTATCCAAATCTTTATCCACAGCTCCAGAATCAGCTGCAGAAATATCTTTATATTCATCTGTAAAATCAGATATGAAGAGAAAAAAAAAAAAAAAAAGCATCATATCAGTGCTTACAACTCAACTCAATCTTATATGATGTAAAACTTTTGTAAGATAGAATAAATGCATTGAACTCTATAGGATGCAATATATTAAAAAATTAAGAGAGCGAATAGGCATTTTTTACGCAGAAACAGAAAAAGATGACAAGGGTACCCAATCAGAATAGATGACATAGCTGAATAATATTAAAGAAAACTACCATCAACGCATGCTGCCATATATGTTAAAAGGGGCATGTTTCATCACTGATATCTGTATAACAAAAGCAATCATTTATTTTATCCCCTAAAGCTTCAATGCACTTAGAAAGCCAACAGTGAAAATAAATTTTTAAATTATCAAAGTCACAATAACAATGCTGATGCTAAATTCTGCATATTCCTCTTGATATTTTACATTATAGTTAATGTGTATATGTGCACCTATCTATCTTTCTAAGTATATATCCATCTTTTCCTTTTTCTTGGCGAGTGTATGTTTGTGTGTGTGCAGGGATGCACCTCGTATGTGTGCACATATAAACATTTGTTTCTAATCATAATCACAATGGTAATGTAAGAACCGTGCTCTGAAAACCTGGTTTAACCATGGTTTACATTGTGACAGGTCTCCCAATCATAACCAGACCGGAAGGCGAGGCCGGGTGACGAACCACGATATCCAGGTATGAGAAGCGATGTGTAAAAATGTAATTTTTACATATCGGTCTCAATACCGGTCACACTTTGAGCGAGACCGGTATGTGCGACCGGTATGTATAACTCGAATGGAGACGGACTCCAGCGGGTCCCATACTCCGAATCGAGTTTAGGAAAACCTTCTAGACGTGGGAGACCTTCCTAGAATGGTCTCCCGCTATATATAAATACACATCATTCCCTCCTTAGATCCTTCCAAACATTCTCAAACGCTAGGCCGTCTGGAAGAGATCTGAGAAGGAACAAGGAGGAAGGAGACCGCACAAGAAAGGGGATCTTTCCGTTGGAGGAGAACACCGCCATTCAACAAACACTGGTAAGTTCTCAACCTCTATATTGATGTTAGGATTTCAGATCGAAGCCGTGAAACGACGCAACGATTCAAAATCCTAGAACCCCAAAAACCTTAGCTCTCATTGAGATCCAATCTAAGAATGAGGCGATGAAATAGTCGAAACCTAGATGACTAAACGAGTATTTGGAACTTAAAATGGTTTAGGAAAAATCCTAAAAACCAAGCCGATGATCGACGGGGGAGGGAGGTCCAAGATTGGACTCTCGAACCCATACCGCCGGACATACCAGCTGGACATAAGTCCTGCGGTATGGTCCTACGGTATATACCGCAGGCACATACCGGTCTCGCTCAGTGTGAGACCGGTATATACCGCAGGACATACCGGTCTCACTATACTGAGACCGGTACTGCGACCGGTATGCTTACCGAAGCCTGTTTGCTTGGCCAAACTTGGTTCTGACCAACTGTAACCCTAATAATTTAATTTTAACCTATAAGTATGATCATGTAGGACCTGTAGACAGCGTGAGTGGACCCTGTGACGCAGAGCGGACTTGTTATCATGCGTCAGGTAAGGGACAAGACCCCAAACCCTAAGTAACTAAATAACAGTAAACCATTGTGATCATATTTGTATCTGTGTTTATTGGTTGTTGTTTGTGCATTTTACATATCATCTACTTATTTAAATTCTTATTACCTGTTCATGCATATTCGTATGCTAGGATGTTGTTTGTTTAGGCATGTGAATGTTTTTCGTTAGTGTGTAGAATGTGAAGGGGAGTGGAGCCCTGGATATATCCTCACACTAACACCTTTTCGTATCGCCGTCTACCTTAGCAGGCTTGGTGTGAATAGGGTATCAGGGGGAGGACGTGGGATTGTGGCTCCGCCTGCCCACCAGACTTGAGCCCTATCTCTATGTCGTAGGGAGTTGTGCTGGGGTAGGACCATAGATACTGTATTGACATATAGGACTGGTTAGAAACAGAACCTACTTGCAAGCTCTTGCCAACAGGGGTTTAGGTATTGGTGCGGTGTAGGGTATCAGGGGGAGGACGTGGGATGGTGGCTCAGCCTGCCCGCCAGACTCTAGCTCTATCTCTGTACCGGAGTGAGTGATGTGGGACAACAGCAGTAGTGTGGATTGTAGCCTGACTGTTGGGTGTGCTCACACTCTCGTGCATGGAGGTGCGGTGGCCGCCAAACCTTACCATAGCATTTTTGCAAGTTATACCTAACCCAATTGTAATGTTATCTCATGCATTTTGTATGTTACATTGGTCTTGTACTTTACTGAGCTAAGTTGTGAGCTCACCCGAAGATATATATTTTCTTTTTCAGATCTTGATGCAGGTTATTCAGTTTAAGACTTTATGGCTGCCCTAGCATACGGGACAGTAGCTGTCATTCACACACAGGCAGTAGAGGACGAGCATGACGCCTCATGCGAATGCTCTTTCTGTGTGTTCCTTTAAGGATTGTTTATTTAAATTTGTTTTTCTTTCAGTCGAGTATAGACAATGTAATAAATTATTATTTATGATTATGGATGATGGCATAACTGGATAATTATTTATTTACAAATAGAAAACTCAGTTCATTTATTTATTTAAATCCGCTGCTATTTATTATTCTCTGATTATGGTTGGTTTGCTTGGAATGGTTTGTTGACACGGTCTATTGAGATCCTGGTGTGAATCGTGGTTTGGAGATGGTTCACTCACACTTCTGGTTCAGCCGGAATTGGGGTGTGACAGGTAATGCTTTCGTGACTATAAATTTATAGAGATAAAAACATTAACACCATAATCATATTTTTTATGAATATTCATTACTATAATTGTATACCTAAGTGCATGCAGAAGTACTATTTATTTATTTATTTATTTATCTATTTATCTATTATTATAAGAGCATGTAAGTGTTTTGCTGCTGGTTCCAAACCAGGATAAGGAGGGGGTTTGGTGTGTCAAGTTGGCATCTTGCACAAAAAAATCCTTAACCAAACCCTTTTACATACATTCACAAAACTATATACATTCAACGTAATGCTAGGGCATTCTCCGTAAACGACGTGTCACACTTGAACCCAAGTACAATGAAAAGTGAGCAGGGTCCATCATGTTGGCCTCCAAATGCGGTTATAAACAAGCAAGGTTCTCACCCGTGGACGAATGCGAGTGAAGAAGCTAGTCCATAAGCATATGATTAGATTAACATCCTTGAACATAAGATCATTGATAGGTAAGAATCTAAAATTGATAGATATTATGAGGAGAAGAATGATTAATATAACTTGTATTCAAGAGACTAGATGTAAGGGTAAAAAAACTAAGGAGTTAGATGAGTTCAAACTTTGGTATGTAGGGGATCACGGTAATAAAAGTGGAGTAGGCATAGAAGTGGATAAAGATTTAAAGAATGATGTGGTGGAAATTAAAAGATTTGGGGATAGGATTATATCCATCAAGCTTCTGCTGGAAAAAGAGATTGTCAATATAATTAGCGCCTACGCACCCCAAGTTAGATTGGATGAAAGAAGTAAGCTACAATTTTGGGAATACATGAATGAGTTAGTGAATTAGTGCAAGGTTTTAGACAAGGCAAAAGATTATAATAGGGTGATCTGAATGAACATGTGAAGGAGATTGTAAAGGCTATGAAGGTATTCCTACAGTGAGGAATGATGAGGGGACTTCTATATTCTATTGTTATGACTTATCCATTGTAAAGACATAATTTGAGAAGAAAGTGCAGTAGTTAGTTACCTTCAAAAGTGGACATCATAGTAGTCAAATAGATTTTTTTTGAACTAGAAAATTCGATAGGTTGTTATGTAAGAATTGTAAGATTATAACGGGGGAGAGCCTAACCACACATCATAGTAACCAAATAGATTTCTTTCTTACTGGTCTCATTAAGTCGCACGTAAGAAAGGTGAACTTATTTGCCCTAGTATAAGGCGGAGGAGCTTAAAATAAGATACCTTGAAAGCATTAACTGATAATGTGATCAATCAAGGAAAGTGAGACTTTGATGGAGACATAAATACGATGTGGAATGAGATGATTATTTGTATTAAGAAGATTGCTAAAGATGTCTTAGGCTGTGTTTGGTATCATTTTTGTTTTTATTTTTCTGACACATTTTTGTTTTTGTAAGTGTTTGGTATGATTTTTGAGTATTATTTATGAAAAGAAAAAACAAAAAGAGGCTCAAATTCAAAGAGAGGTTGAGACCTCTTTGATTTCTGGCTAAAAATCAATTTGACTGTTTTTGAGCAACTTCATATTGCACATGCGTTTTAAGTTGAAAAATAAGGGGTAAAAAAGTAAAATAACTTTATTTATTTCCTCAACCTTCTTCGCCAAACCAAGACCTTCCATTTGCGTTCTTTGTTCTTCACCTCCGTTCTTTGTTCTTCACCTCCAATTCTGTTACAATCAAAGCCGAGTCAAACTCCTTTTGGCGGTCCAGCTCGTCCTTCTCTCCATTGTCCAGCTTGTCCCGTTTCTCATTAAAGAAATCAAGAAAAGCTTCAGTAGGATTGTAGGGGGCGTTTTCTGCCGAGGCAGGTTCTTGAGAAAGCACTTGTTGAAAAAGAGTGTTTCCTCTCCCGTATTTGGAGATCTCTATTTTCGAATTCTATCAAACGGATATATTCTTTTTGAGATGGAGCTTGATCCAGGGCGTTTTTTTATTTTCGTCCAGTATTCGCCCTTTGCTTTATCCATCAGAAATATAGAATCTTAATTTTCTAATCCTTGAATTCGATTTTTAAGTGAGACTTCATAGCATACCAACCCAGTAACTGTTACCAACGTTCAAGGGGTACCTAATGACGAAGGAAATTCAAATTCAAATCAAACTCAACAGAAGGATAATCGAATATCCTCATGCCCAACAGCTACAGAGTTATGTAGAGGATACTTATACATCAATCATGTAGGTTAGGCATAAATGAAGTAACTGTATACAACTCTACTGTTGTAATTTGTGATCAAATATAAATATATTGCTTATGACCTCCACAGATTGTGAGAGAGTCCAACTCAAACTCTGATTCTAACAATAACCTCCTAACAAGTATTCTATTACGTGAGACTTCATAGCATCTTGATTTTTAAGTGAGACTTCATAGCATACCAATCCAGTAACTGTTACCGACATTCAAGGGGCACCTAATGACGAAGGAAATTCAGATTCAAATCAAACTCGATAGAAGGATAATCAAATATCCTCATGCCCAACGGTTACAGAGTTATGTAGAGGAGGACACTTATACATCAATGATGTATGTTAGGCATAGATGAAGTAACTGCATACAACTCTACTGTTGTAATTTGTGATCAAATATAAATATATTGCTTACGACCTCCACAGATTGTGAAAGAGTCCAACTCAAACTCTGATTCTAGAAATAACCTCCTAACAAGTATTCTACTACGTGTAGCCCTCTAACAAGTTATATATCTAACACTTGTAACACTAACAATATCTCATTCTCTCATGCTGACATGTAATTGTCCAGATTTTGAGGTTTCCTTTTCTCACGATTCACATGTCTCGGTGGTGGTTCAGTAGTGGTGGTGTGTGACAGTTTTAATACATACACAACCTCTTTGTTTAAATTGTGGCTCTGAATAGGGCTTGGTAGAAGGGGTTCTTTCAGGTTTTAATGACCTCTTCGATTCTTTCTGTATTTTCCCGGGGAGAAGAAGAAGAAGGGGTTCCCAGGGATAGAAGAGTGAGAAGAAGTTTAATCTTTTTATTTTTTTATTCTCTCTCTCTCTCTCTCTCTCTCTCTCTCTCTCTCTCTCTCTTCCCTCTTATATTTTCCCCCTTCTTTTTTATCTCCTGTAGAACTTCTCAGATCAAAATACAGGTGGAAGGAAACGACGATGAGTTCCCAACCCAATTTTTTTGATTTCGGATTTTTTCTTGATTCATTAGAGTGGTGATCATTGAAGTTTGGGTAATCGATCTGGTACTTTGGCAAAGTTAGTTTAGAAAATTTGTAATGAAATTGATCTGTGATTCTGTGCAGAATATGAAATTGATATGTCTCTTTTGTCCACCTCCTTCATCTTCAATCTGGACGTTAATTTGAATCAGAAGACCTTTAACCTTTCACATGAAAAGTTCTCTGGAGTTTTTCTCCATGTTCTGGTTCTTGGAGCAGGATGTTCCAAGAAGATAGATTAAAAATTATTATTAGACATTGAATACCAAATCTATTTCTCATTCTGCCATTTATTTTTTTATTGTAGTTACCAAACAACTTTTTATTTTTGATCAAAAATGGTTTTCAAAAATACTTTTTGAAAAAATAGCAAAAATCAAAAACAAAAATGATACCAAACACAGCCTTAGATGTATCGAAAAGAAAACATCATTCCCCTAAGGAGTCCTGGTGGTGGGATGATGAGGTTCAAGCAACTATTGATGAGGACATCCCTGTATTTTTTTTTCCCAGCTAGAAGCAGTAGATTAGCAGCTTTCTTTTCATTTATTTTTCTGTTATTCCAGTTATTATAGTTATGACAGTTATTTCAGTTTTATTTATTTATGTTATTTCAGTTACATAGTTTTGTTTTTTTCTATTTCCCAGTGTTGTTTAAAAACAACCATATGTAAACACCTACCCCCCTCCCCCAAAAAACTCTCTTTTACAGTTTTTCATTTCATTTTAAATTCTATAACTAACCCCCATAGTTTTTCTTGTAGGCCTTCTAAGGCCTCTTTTTTTTTACTGAAAAACAAATTATGCAAGGATTAAATGAATTAAATGAAGTTTCTCTCTTGGCCGCATAGTTGTCAAGGCATCACCCAGGCGGCCTTATGACGCCTGGAAAATTGGGCGCCCTGGTCGCCTAGGCAGGCGCCTTCGTCGCCTCAATTTCCCGTCTCTTCTTCTTATGTCATTTCTGAACGTCCCTATTCCCCCTTTCTGAATCCTTCTTTCTTCTTATTTCCTTCTTTCTTCTTGTTTCTATATAGGTATGTTAGTGCGCTAAATGAATGGGAACAGCGCCTCTTACCAGCGCCTGAAATGGGAGCATTACAACTCAGTCTTCCCCCCTATAATGGGAGGCGTCGCTCCCATTCCCGACCCAGCAAATCGAGTGGTCGGGGGGAATAGTGCGCACACCATTCAGAGGCAGCTGTAAGCGTCATCAAAAGGGTAATGTGTCTCTCCTCAAGGAAGATTTTTTTGAAGTTTAGCAAATCTTTGGATCGCAAAATTCAGATTATGAACTGTTTTTCTTTCTGAAATCAAGTACCCCTCCCACTTACCACGAATTTAATTATTCTGTTCATGTTATGCCTTATTTTAAAGAATGTTAAAAGTGCCATTGTCAACCCCTGCTTGCAACATTCAGTATTCCTTTATCCCAATTCCCCACTATCAGTTTTCGTCATCAATAGAGAGCATACTGTAATTTCCGTTTCTTTTTTTTTCCCCCTTAATTACTGTAAACAATATATTCTCAGTCCATGTTATATTTAAGTTTTCTAAATTCTATTAATAGTATTTCACTGCTCATAGCACTCTGTACTGATAATTATATCAGCATCATTTTTTGGGTAAGTATTTCATTTTCTTTATATTGAATTGTTGCTGAATTTGCATGAAACAGGTTTTCCTAAGCACTAGACATAGCTGTTATTATTTTAGGAGTATTGAAATTTCTTGCATAGCATTTTGTTAAATGCTGCCTTTAAATCCTGACTCCTATTCACTCTATTTGATCATTGCTGAGTTGTAAAACATATGTTACGAATATATTGCTCATTATTTGATAAAATTCAGCTCTAAACACAGTAAATGCAAGACATGTATGCTACTGCCCATTTCCTAACTAACTAAACCTTAGGAAACCTATTACCTAGTTAGTAGTAAGTGTAGGAAACCTAGAGCCCTAGGCTGTCCTACATCAACTATTAAGGCTAAGAAATATAATTTTAAGACGTGGCAAAGAACTAAGGATGTAGAGGATCTAAAAAGGTATAAACTTGCTAGAAAAAAAAGCTAAGAAGGCTATAGAAAAAGCAAGGGCAAAGAAAATATGATGAACTTTATAACAATTTGAGCAGAATGGAAGGGGGAAAATTATCTATAAGATAATTAAAGTGAGGGATAAGGAAGAGTAAAGATTTCGACCATGTAAGATGTATTAAAAGTGCATATGGTAAAATTCTAATAAAGGATAAAGACATTAAGGAGAGATGAAAAGAATATTTCTACACCCTACTTAATGAAGACACCTCAAGTGATAGTGTCTCTGAATGCTACATTACCCATCAAGACACCATAGGTCATAGTTATATACGAAAAACAAGAGTATCGAAAGTAAAAGAAGCTTTAAGGAGGATGAATGTAGGCAAAACACCATGCCCAGATGAGGTTCTAACAGAAGTATAGAAGAGCTTAGGAATCTATGGATTATCTTGGCTTACCAAGCTGTTCAATAAGATTATAAGCACAAGGAAAATGTCAGATGAATGGAGAAGAAGCATTGTGGTTTCGATTTTTAAAAATAAAGATGATATTCAGAGCTATAATAACTACAGAGGCATAAAACTAATGAGTCATACTACGAAATTATGGGAAAGAGTTATTGAAAATTGCCAAAGACAAGAAACTACTATTTCTGAGAACCAATTTGGTTTATGCCATGGAGGTCCACGAAATAGACTATTTACTTACTTAAGAGACTCATGGAAAGATTTAGATAATGCAAGAAGGACCTCCATATGGTCTTTATTGACCTAAAAAATACTTTTGACATAGTCCCTAAAGAGTTAATCTAGCAAGTGTTAGAGAAGAGAAGTGCTTTAAGTAAATATGTGAACATATTCAAGGATATGTATTATAGTGTGGTAACTAATGTAAGAACCGTGAGGGCTCAAGGTAGTGATTTCCTAATTACATTTGGGTTGCATTAAGGATCAACTTTAAGCCCTTATTTGTTTGTGCTTATCATGGATGATTTAACCAGAGACATTCAAGGTGAGGTTCCTTGGTGCACGCTTTGGTTGATGATATTGTTTTGGTGGATGAGACAAAAACAGAGATTAATACCAAGTTGAAGTTATGGAGATTAACCTTGGAATCAAAAGATTTTAAGATGAGTACAAAGAAGACGGAGCATAAGGTGTGTAACTTTGGCCACAGAAGAACGGAAAATGAGGTGGTGAAAATTGAGAAGAGGGAGATACTGCAAAGTGACTATTTTAGGTATCTAGGCTTAATCATAAATAAAAAAGGTATCAAGGTAATATTAATGATGATGTTTCACAGAGAATTAAAACAAGATGGATGAAGCAGTATTCCAAATCTCGACGAGATCTCGAAAATCTCGACCTTTATATGTTCTAAAAACGCAGTGTCTCGGTGAGAAATTTCAAGATCTCGAAAATCTTGGACCTCACCGAGACGAGGTCAAGATCCGAGATTTTAAACCTTGGGATGAAGTGGAGAGGTGCATCTGGAGTGGTGTAATCGACGTGTTCCTTTAAAATTTAAAGGAAAATTTTATAGAAAGTCATTTGATCAGTAATGATGTATGGTGCAAAATGTTGGGCAATTAAAAAGCATCATATAAATAAACTCAATGTAGTTAAGGTGATGATTTTGAGATAGATGTGACAAAACTAAGAAGGATAAGGTAAAAAATGACCATATTACAGCTGATTTGGGAGAAGTGTTAATATATAAGTTACAAAAAAGTCGTTTGAGATGGCATGGCCATGTACAACAGAGGCCTTTAGATGTTTTAGTACAAAGGAGTGATTTGATTCAAATTGAATGATCTAAAAGAGCAATGAGCAGACCTAGGATGACTTTACGAGAGGTGGTGAGGAAAGACATGCGTAGCTTAGGCCTTGTTTCAAGTATGACCTCGCACAGAGCTTACTAGGGCAAGAATACATATACCTGAAGAATATATATACCTCACCCCATTTAGTTCAGATCAGGCTTTGTTGTTGTTGTAAACAATACGTAAGTACTATTTATTATAAGCATATATTAGAACTTCAAAGTATTCAACAAATTTAAAGAAAGAACAAAGGGAAAGCCAAAATGTTCAGGGTAATGGAAGGAAGAACAAGAGTGCTATTTAATAGCTACTATGGCCCTAAATAATGTTGAATAGGGAATCCAAACACAAAATATTGATTTTGGATTCCAAACCCAAGATCTAATTATAATCTTATTCAGGAACCTGGGAAAGCAAGAGCCAAAACATTAGGAAGGCATCTGTCTATGTAATATGATTAATCTATCAATAGTTTGAGTCAATCTAGGTGTTACTCATGTGAACTACTTGATTATTCACATAAATTAGCATATAATTGCTTTTGTGGCTTAGCCTTATCCAAATCTCTTTATGGTCCCAAGAATCCACACCTAATGCTTAGAAATCCACTAGTGTGGTACCTAGAAATCCTATTTATCAAGAAGTTGTGATGTCATGGTGAACCTACAAGGGAACAAAGATATGGATATGAATAGAGATTTACTTTATTTCGGATATCCTTTTAATCACATTTTTCTTTATTGTAGGATGTAGTAATTAGGTACGTATGAGGCTTTATCTTTTGATATGTTAGCTTTAAGAGTTTTGAGTCCTTTATGTTCAGTCTTACTAGATATGAGTTTTATTTTCAGTTATGTATTAGATTAGAATTTCAATTTTATTTTCTTTACATATGCACATGAACTTACAATCAGAGTTTAGAGAATGAAATTGGGTTTGAGTTTGGTTTGTAGTGCCTGCATGGCCTAGGCAACTGCGGCTGCGTCTTACCCCCCCCCCCCCCTCCTCCTTTTCCTAGTGAGTCGGATCCTTCCTTCTTGCAGGTTAGTCCTCCCCTTCTTCTTCCTCCCACCCTCTTCTTTTCTTCCCTGTTTCTTCTTCTTTATTTTCTGTTACTTTTCCAGGCTGGTAAACCTTGTTCTGGCAGGACTCAGCAGCACCTTAGAGCTAGTTCAATCTCTCTCACCCCTTCTCCCTTTCTCCCGAAAACCTGGTTGAGGGTGCCCTAGTCCCAGACAACCCTAACCCCAGATTCATATCCACTGAAATCATCCCAACCAAGAGAACCAAGCCTGACTCCTCTGCTAAACCAGCAACTTCCGCCTGGGTATGTTCCAGGAATTTTTTATTTATTTTCTTGGCAGCTGCTTGGTCTGATTGCAAGTGTATTTGAGAGGGCCAAGATTATATACCTGAAAATTTCTCCTCAAAAGGACATGAATCAAGAAGATTCCAAGTCCTGAAACCCATCTCTGTTTTCAGCCTTTGACTCAGAGTCAGGAGGTTGAAGAAGACACCCCCTCCCCCACGTTATCCTTTACTTCTTTATTTTATTTCACCCTTCCCCTTTATAGCTTGTTTCCTAAAGTACCTCTGCCTTAATAAAAATATCTGTCCTGTCCTTACTTTACATCTTCCAAGATTACCCTCACACCTTTCGAACTAATTCCTCTCTCATCCTACCTCTATATTTGCTTCCAAATCTGCCCCTACTCTTTAATTTTCATCCCGAGATTGTCCCAGCTAGTGTTTGGTTGTCAAGAGGGGTCTTGCACTATTCCTGAAATTATGGATTAACCACTCACCTTTTTATTTGAGCCTCTGTATTCCGGGGTGGGCCCACAGAGATCCCAAAACAGGGTTTTGCAACCCGGGACCACAAGAAGTTGTCTTATTAATAATTTGTTTAGGAGTCTAACTGCACTTTAATTAGTTCACACCTACATCAACTTAACATCAAATCACAGGTTGCCCTACATCAATTGGCTAGGATTAGTATATATGGCAGTGAGATATTTTTCTGTTTCAGCTCAATTCGAAAAAAAAAAAAGAAGAAGAAATAGAAGAAGATTATGTAACTCAAGGAATTAGAGCTAGGTGGGTGAAGGGGAGAGGTGCCATACTGCCATGTGATAGGCATATTCCACTAAAACTCATAGGAAAACTCAATAGGACAGAGCTATAAGCCAGCAATGTTGTATGGAGCTGAATGTTGGGCAAAACAAGGTTCTTAATCTCGGTTTCGAGGCCAGTTTTGGACCTTGCTAAAACCGAGATATCTCAGGTTTCAACCAGGTTCAAAACCTAGGATTTTTTTTCTGGGCACCGGGCAGAATTTGAAACCCAGGTCGAAACCTGCCGAAAGGCATTTCAACCCATGGTATTGTCTCGGGCCATCTTGAAACCAAAATACCTCAGTTTCAAGATCAAGAACCATGGAACAAACAAAGGACAACACAAACAAAATAAGTGTAGCAAAGATGAGGAAGTTGAACTACAAAAGACGAAATAAAAAAAGTTTCAAGATGGTTCTGAAGTAGCTACAGTAGAATATAAGTAGAAAAGAGACATTAGATGTGTTATGGGCATTTCCAACAAAGGTCTCTCAATGCACAAGTAAGGAGTGATATGATGTTGTAGATTAGAGGAGCTAAAGGAACAAGCCAACAAGGGGTAGACTGAAGATTAATTGGCAAAAAGTTATAAGAAAGGATATCAATAGCTTTGGGTTAATCATAAATAAGGTTTCAAACATGATGGAATAGCGAAACAAGATCCATGCAGCCAAATCCCTTTATTTGGGAAAAAGCTTAGTTGAGTTGTCTAGTTGCTCCTTAATTAGTTTTTAACTTCTAATTAGATATGTGTGTGTGTGTTTGTGAATATATATATATATATATATATATATATATATATATATATATATATATATATATATCATGGAATAAAATCTCGACTGAGATCTCGCCAATCTCGCCCTTCTCGACATTAGCCAAGACGAAAACAGGGTCGATAACCCTTTATGTTTCGGCAAATGCATAATCTCGCCAAGATCTCGGTAAATCTCACAATTTCTCGTAACTTCTCGCCATTTCTCCCAATTTCTCGCCAATTTCTCGGCGAGAAATTGCTTTTTGTTGTTTTTTTTTTCTCTTTATAAAAGAGAAAACTCACTGTTCTCGGTCAATAACTCGACCGAGAACTGTTGTTTCCTCTTTTTTGTTAGTTTTTTGAAAATTTTCTCATTTCTTCCTCATTCTTTCTTTGTTTGGACTTTTAACTTGCAACAGGTGGTGCTTCAGACTACAGGGATTGTTGTGGGAGCTTCATATCAACTGTTGAAGGTCAGATTCTTGTCCAAAAATGAGATTTTTACATGAGACTATGAGAGAAAAAAAAAAATTGGTAGAATTTAATGAAATTTATATATGTTAGATACGTGAGCCCGATCTACGAGCTCACGATTTCAGATTTCGATTTTGATTGTTGTATATTTTTTTCAATTATTTGCATTTAAAAACTAATTTTCAGCAATTAAAAATTAAAATAATTATTATTTTATACCTATTTGATGATGCTGACTTATTTTTATGTTTATCACCATTGGCCGATCTACTGTCCTAAGGTTTCAGATTTCGATTTCAGTTGTTGTTGGTATTTTTTTCAACTATTTGCATTTAAAATTGAATTTTCAGCAATTAAAATTTAAAATTATTATTATTATTACTCATTTGATGATGATGACCTATTTATATGTTAATCACCATTGGCAAATTTCAATCTCGGTTGTTGTATTTTTTTTTTTTTTTTGAATTATTATATTAAAAAAATTTTCCAGCAATTAAAAATTAATTTAAAAATGGTTTAAAAATGCTATAAAATAGGGAAAAATAAGGAAAAATATTTTGATCGCATTTAAAATATGAGAAAATTTTTGAAATGTAATTTCTGTTGTGTTCAAGTTTGTAAGGTTATTGAAGTTTGTGTTTTCTATGAAACAGTGCTTGAAAATTATGTCGAGATCAAGTTCTGAAGCAGGCGATGGAGGCAACGGTGTCAGTTCCCGTACTGACCCTGCATGGCAGTATGAGACTGCCCTTCAGGGTAATAGGAAGAAGACCCAGTGTAATTTTTGTGGGAAGAAGCTTCAGTTTGGGGGCATTACAAGACTGAAGCAACACTTGAGTGGATTGGGCAAAGATGTTTTCAAATGCCCGCAGTGTCCTGTGGAGATATCCAGGGCTATAGGTGAACAGCTGAGGGGATGAAAGCATAGGAGGGCAACAATGGAAAGAAAAAAACAGCAGTTTGAGGAGGCAGTTCGAGGCACCATACCAGAATCCAGTGAGGAACATGAGGCTGAGGGATGGGATGTAGAGGATATGACAGAGGCAGAGGCGAGACAGATGCGCCATGTAGCAATGGCTAATAGAGAAACCCTTAGATCAGATGCGGAAAGGAGACGGACAGGAACAGGTACATCTGGGGCAGGTGGCACCGTGGCAGTGGTAGTGGATTTGCTAAGCCTGAGCCACAAAGACGGAGCAAAGGGATTGGTTCTTGGTTTTTTAGATCACGAAGTAGAAGGGAAGAACCTGTGCCTCGGCCACGAGGACGGGATGATTATGTTCAAGTTCTAGAGCAAGATCCCCAAGTCTTTACGAAACAAGGTAGCAAGCAGAAAAAAAATAAAGGCAATGTTTGGGGGAAAGAATAGGGAGTCGGTAGGGTATTCATACTCTAAGTGGTCGTTTTATCATGGCATCCCAGCAAACGCCATCACAGGCCCTTTCTTTCAGAACATGCTAAATGCAGTTGCTGAGGCAGGTACAAGGATTAGAGGGCCAAATCAATATGAGCTAATGACTCATTATTTGCCTCAACATAAGAAGGAATTACAAGACTGGTTTCTAGGCCAGAAGAAGAATTGGGAAGATTTAGGAGTAACCATTATGTGTGATGGTTGGACTGGTCCTACCAGAAAGTCTATCATCAACTTCATGGTTTATTGTGATGGGAGGACAATGTTCCTTAGGTCTGTTGATGCATCAACAGAAGTAAAAGATGCTGACTATATTTATGGGCTGTTGCAACAGGTGGTAGCTGAGGTGGGAGCTCAGAACGTTGTTCAGGTTGTGACGGACAACGACAGCAATTTTAAAAAGGCAGCGGAGATGTTAATGAACAATGCAGATTACAATCTCTTCTGGACTCCATGTGCTGCCCATTGTATTGATTTGATGTTAGAGGACATGGGCAAGATAAGTAAAGTGAAGAGAGTGGTTGAGCGAGCAAGACAAGTAACCACTTTCATCTACAACCATGGTTATTCCTTGAACATGCTCAGGGAGAGATGTAGAAGGGACTTGGTCAGACCAAGCATCATTAGATTCGCTACGAACTTCATAGCATTGAAGAGCTTTAAGGCAAAGATTGTCGGACTCAGATCAATGTTTGCATCTGAGGATTGGTTTTCATGGAGACAGTCAGCGACCCCCCAGGGAATGGGAGCACAGAGTACCATCGCTTCAGAAGAATTTTGGCAAAACGTGAAAGCAGTAGTCAGGTTGTTGCATCCTGTAGTGCAGGTGTTGAGATTGGTAGATACTGAGCAAAAACCTATCATGCCACTTCTTTATGCTGTTGTGGACGCATTGAAAGTATGTGTTAAAGCTTTGATACCACGTAGCTACAAGAATTACATAAAGATCATCAATGACCGATGGGAGAGCCAACTCATGCATCCATTGCATAAGGCTGGTGAGTAAATTTGATGATGTATTTACTTTAGTGTTACTTATGTACCAATAAAAATTTTATTTGCTTTAACCATGTATTTACTGTCAAATATTTCAGCATACTATTTGAACCTCAAGTACCAGTATAAGCATGTACTTGGGACGAATGCAAAACTCATTGAAGCAGTGAAGCTAGTGGTTGCAAAGTTGGAACCAGATCCAAAGCACAAGCATTGGCAAACCTAGAAGTGAGTTGTATGATTCAATTACTAAAAATATGGCAAAATTATATATTGTAATTACAAATATTTATAAGTTTTCGATTATGTGTAGATTACAACCTTCAAGGAAGCCCGTGGGAGTTTTGGGTTCCCCGCTGCAGTGGCTAGACGTGACAAAAGTGATCCGTGTATGTATTACGTTTAAATGACATGCGAAATTAAATTATCTTATGCTTTATGTATTACATTTAAATGACATACGAAATTAAAATATGTTATTGTTCTTATGCAGCTGAATGGTGGGTGTTGTATGGTAAAGATGCACCTGCTCTGAAGAAGATAGCAAGTAGAGTGTTAGCTCAGACATGCTATGCATCTGGCTATGAGCGAAACTGGAGTACTTTCAACCTCATTCATTCAAAGAGGCGAAATCGACTTGGCTCCCAACAGCTAAATAACTTGGTCTTTGTGCATTATAACATGAGACTGAGGGTGCAAAACATGTTCCATGATAAGGAGGATGATACCCCGTTCGAGCTCGCCAACATCTTCCAGCTTGACTCTGAAGAGGAAGATCCATTAGTGGAGTGGGTGTGGGACAGAGGAGTACCAGTGATGGACGAGCCCAAGGGGATGCCTGACCCCCATTTAGCTAGCCATTTGGATACTGATGTCGACGAGTTTCTAACCTCGGAAGAGGGTTGAGTCCATACACGGTCACCTGTGCCGTTTGACCCTCCTACTGGCACTGATACAGATGATCCTGAGTAGAGTTGGAGTGGTAGTGGAGCTAGTGGTAGTGATCATGGGGGTGGGCGTGGAGACCCAGGTAGAGGTCAAAAGCCACTATTGTCAATATTGGGGCTGATCCAGAACCACAAGCATCACCTGTTAGATACATTGGGGAGAGCCAATATACTCATGCAACACAGGATGACGACCATGGTGCACGTGCGCCATCCTCATCACGTAGACCAACTTCGTATTCGCGTAGGCATTGGCATCATTCCCAATCTCAACATGATGAAGATGCTGATTGCAGTAGTATGATGGACGTCGACGTTGATAGCCTCTCTACTGGCTTACGAGGATTGAGTGTGGAGGAAAATAGCAGTTACTGCAGTGGACAGGAGCAGTGGAATGCTCCTAGATGTAGCACTGGTTCAGCATACACCTCAAATGATTATGTTGATATCAACTTCGTCCCCTATCCCCCTGCGACTGCATATGGTTTTTCCTTCAACGATAGTTCAGATGCAGGAGCACAGACACAGAGTCAGAGTGGATCAACCAACTTCTATTCCGTTCCATCAATACCTCCGCAAGAGTCTACGTAACAGAGTACTACTTTAGAAATTTTTCCATTCTTCCCAAAGATAGGTATCCTTTGGACAGCTACTGATGTTAATTTATGAATCATGTGCAGGACTACCAGAACTACTTTGCATCAAGAATGTCGTGGGAAGATTATGTTGCTCAGTTGGAAGACAATTTGCGTCGACAACTTTCCCAGATGTATGATGATAGTAGGATGGATCATCCACGACACTCTACGTATTACTAGACATTGTATCTGTATGAGGATTGTGGAATTGTAGACTATGAGCACATGGGGACTATGTCACTATGAGATCATTCAGTATTGAGCATTTGAACTATGATGTAATGATTTATAATGAAGTGTTATTTTGTTTCTCTTTCTCCTAATGCATTATATTATTGTTGCATTTGCTATATTTGATTGAATATAATAGTCAATATTAGCCTAAGTTTACAACAAACTTCAACGTTAACTGCCAAAACATGGGTGTAAACCCAAACAACCACAAAAAATCATTATTTTAATAATTTTATACTCTAAATGTGTTTATGTATGTAAAAATGAGGTTCCCCTGAAGTTGGAGACCTAAAAAATATATTTTGGCCACCGAGACAGCCTTTTTAGGCTGTTTCAGACAAAATGCAGTGTCTCGGCGAGATCTCGGTTTCGGAGGAGGTCGAGACTCCTTCGATACCCGAGATTTTAAACCTTGATATATATATATATATATATATATATATATATATATATATATATATATATATATGTATGTATGCACACACTGTCCAAGTAGAATATGATTTAAAAGCAGGATTTTTTTTTTACTTGGTACTAGAGGTTTATATATATTGCCGACATAAAATTAGGAGTCAAAAGTTGAATTTCGGTTTAATTGTTATTAGAAGTTTATGTACAAAAAAAAAAAAAAAAAAAAAAACAAAATCTGTAGATTATACGCAGGGCTGCTTTAATTTAATTGCCACAGTTAAAGGTTTAACAAAAATTTTTCTAATTCAAGGTTGAGTTAACATAGGAGTTGCATAGGGCTAGATGCCAACCCCCCTGCCCCCCTCCCTTGCCCAACCCAAAAAAAAAAAAAAAAAACCAGTGATTATAAAGAGAAGTTGCATTTATTTAATTGCAATTAATGGGTTAACAAAATTTATTTCCCTCTTACCTATTGCTTGATTGTGGGTCACTCCACACTCCCAAAAGCTTAATTGAGTTGTCTAGTTGCACCTTGATTAGTTTATAACTTCTAATTGGAAGTATACACATGTTGTCCAAGTAGAATCAGGAGTTAAGAAGTTGGAATTTTCTACTTGGTATTACAAGAATATATGTTGCCCAAGTAAAATTAGGAGTCAAATTTTGATTTGGTTTAATAGTAATGAAGTATATGTATATTGTTCAAGTAGAATTACGAGTTAAAAGTCGAATTTTTGTAATTCAAGCTGGAGTTATCATAGGAGTTGCATAAGGCTAGATGTCCCCATATCATCCCCCCCAAAAAAAATAAATAAAAAAATAAAAAAAATAAAAAAAAATAAAAAAACTGTAAATTATGAAGGGGCCACTTTAATTTAATTGCAACAATTATAGGCTTAACAAAATTATTTTCTAATTCAAGCTTGAATCATCATATGAGTTGCATACAACTAGAAGTCTCTTGGATCTGTTATGGGCCCACCCAAGTGCTAATATAAGCTCAACAATAAAAGTAGTCGCAAAACTGTAAATAAAGGGAAATTCAGATTGATCTAATGCCTATTGAAGTAAGGCAAACAGAACCTTAGGACCATAGGGCAAAGCTTGAAGGAAGGTTTACACACAAAGGTAATTCTAGGAAGGAACTATAGAGGAGGGGATTAAATAGAAATAATAATGGAGACCAATGGGGATTTCTGTAAATTATAAAATATCACCTTCTTCAACCTTCAAACCTTCATGAAAACAGAACCAGCGATAACCCCTTGCTGGTTTCAATGATGGAGGTTTCTGTAAATTATAAAATATTACCTTCTTCAACCTTCAAACCTTCATGGAAACAGAACCAGCGATAACCCCTTGCTGGTTTCAACAATGGAACCCCATTAAAATCAACAAAACAACTTGGATGGCTCAGGATGCAGTATGGGATGCATCCGGGAGACCTAGGTTCAGATTTGGTAAAAGACTATGATCTTGAGAAGAGCCCTGCTGATGGCAATGCCGAAGGTGGGGTTATCTTCTTATGATCTTGAGAAGAGCCCTGCTGATGGCAAAGCCGAAGGTGGGGTTATCTTCTTAAGTGTGCAGTTTTGTATATGCTTTTATTACTTTTTTTATTAATGGAATTTTTATGATCTTTCGACCAAAAAAAAAATTTGGAGCTCTAGATCCTCTATCCTCTTGAGCCCAACCAATAATTACCCCAAACAACAAGCGGTGGATGGATTCTAAAGGACTGAAATTATTCCAGGCAGTAGAACAGCGCCAGGTGTTTTTGAATCTGAATATCTCACAGAAGAAAAGGAATCTGGGAATGGGATTTTCAGATTAGAATCGCCCTAGGGTTTGAATAATACCCATCAGTTTGGAAGGGAAGAAGAACCTGGGATGGGAGAGATCAATACAGTCCTTAGTGATTACTGTTACCACCAGAACCCTTAAGAGATACTAATAGCAGAAAATAATATGAAAGAATCTGAAGAAATAAAGGAAAAGAAGAAGAATACTACTTCAGATTATAGGACTCGAACCAATAAAGAGAGACCGAGAGAGAAAACTAAGAAGAATAAGATCATCTAGGGAGGGAAGCAGCTCAACAGCTATTCACGACACTCTCTTTCAATATTCCATATTCTCATATTCTCATACCGATCCCATCATAGGGTTACATAAATTTATATAAGGTAGAAGAAAAAAAATCCTAAACAGAAACTAAATAATAAAAGGCAAGTGAACTCAAAATTGGAAACTCCAGCAGCTGAATATCCTATGTAATCTACCCAAACAAAGCAAGTAAATAAAAAGAAGATTACTTAATAAAATCCCTAATTAAACTACCATACTCTTTTGGACCAAAAACCCAGGTTGGTCCAGTTCCATTTGGGTTTGGGCCTCCACAAGGGGTCTTCTTGGTTCAGCCAACCAATGGCTCCTGCATCAGCTCTCCTGTTCTTAAAAGAACTTGACTACATCGAGTTGGGTTTAACCCAAGATACCTTGATAGTGGTCTCGCCGCTGAGGTGGCATGTATCTCGGGGCAGTAGGTCGCTCTGTAACTCTACCACTGGGAAGAGTGGACTGGCTTATAACTGGAGGAGAGAACTGTCGTCGCCGAGGCATATCCCGTAGAGCATGTGAAAACATTATAAAGGTTTGCCCTCCTTGCTTCCCTTTGATGGTGTTCCATGCACCATTGTGCATAATACCAGGTTCCCATGGCCGCCTTAAGAAAATGTTACAAGTGGCTAGAGGGCCAACCAAGCAAGAAACCTAATAATGAAGTGGTCCGAACTGTAAAGAGGACTCGAAAGACTGCATCGGCCTCTTCTGTAGCATCTGGCCCGAAACCTCACACATGGATCTTCTTGAAAAGCTGTTTCTTTGGGAGGTCTAGTGCTCTAGATAAATCTGCAGAGGTGAGGTTGGCTTCAGCTCATGGTTCAAGGTGCCGATCGAAACCACACAACTCGATTTCAACCAAGGCCGAGACGAAACCTTAGGTCGAACCTGAAAAGTACCAGGTTTCGACCACGTTTTGGTCAAAACTAGGTTTCGAAATGGTTTTGGTCTATAAAAAGCTGGGTTTCAATCAAAACCCGTCGAAATAGACAGGTTTCGACTCCAAAACCAGGAACAGGGCACAAAAGCAATACTTATTAGGCTACTCAAGAATTACATTTACTAGGCAGTACTCATTTATGACTAATATCATTTAAGTAATATATTTACTTAAAATATTATTCATAAATAAGCAAACACCCCCCATTTGAATCCAATAAAAATAGTCTAAAATTCAAATTCCAAAAGGATAAAGAGTTTACCTTCCAGTTCAAGTACAAAAACTGTATTTTTGGGCGCAGGGGTGATTTTCAAATTCCAAATGCTAGGCTTTTTTCCTAATATAAAAATTCTATAAATCTTACTATAGTAAATCTTATTATAGTAAAGCATCACTAAAAACCAAGAATGCACCAAAATAGGCTCTTGCTTTAATGCCCAAAAAATTATTTACATTTAGACGACTTTAAACATCATTCACGTACTCCGAACAAAGTTTGATCGGAGTGTAACTGCTTCATTATAACTCGGATTCAAGCAATCTTGGATTTGTTGGAAAGCTGATTATGCTAATCTTGCAACGAATTCGAGTTTGTTTGAATCCAAGCTATATTAAAGGAGTTATGCTCTGGTCAAATCTTATTAGTAGTACACAAATGTCAGTCATAAATACGTGTTGTATACCTAAATCTAAACACAATCCCAAGTCTCAACATACACTAGCAAACTTGGGTCCACACCACATATTATAATTTTTGGATTTTTTATTTAAACTAATGTGAAATTCTCCTCTGTTATCTTAGCATATGCAGCCGCCATATCAACTGACCTGAAATCACCATTGGCAAGTTCCAGCCGCATCTCGGTGTTCAGCCCACTGATGAACTCAAAACCCGCTATTGATTTGTCTCCTGTAGTCTACATCTGGAAGACAAATTGTGGAACTCCATGGTGTAAGTGTCCACATCATTGTACCCTAATAGAAGTTGACCAGCTTGTGCAAAAGCAGCTTCACATAATTAGGAGGAATAAATCTCTCGTTCAGTATCTGATTCGTGACCTCCCAATTGGTGACAGGTCCAAGTCTCTTGATGAACCTCGACTGTAGCACATCATCCCATCATGAGCATGCATATCCTATGAACTTCGTGAAGAGGAGTTCACACTTGTTATCTAGAAAGGATTTGTACGCAAAAATCCTCTCAACTTTTGGTCAACCAGTCAAGAAAATCCTCAGGTCCCTTTTCTCCATTGAATTCGGGAACCTCGATCTTGATGACATAATCCATGTCTGGAAACTATCGTGTTACATCCTAAGGAATAACTGGCTATGTCAACGGTCTCAGGGTGCATCTGTAATCTGTAGAGCATCAAGCTGAGGAGGTAGTGCAAATGGTTCCGCTTCAACTTGTTTTTCAATTTACGTCACAAAGGTAAGAATCTCTGTCATATTCCTCCAACTTTGTTCCCTCTCAGACTGATTTTTCATTATGACCTTGTAAGTGTCTTCCATGAATTTGTCAAGCTTAGCATTAGTCTTGCTACTTTCCCTGTAATTCTTCGTATAATTTGTAGAGCTCAGAGTTGGTGATATAAGAGGTTCTTCCCATGGTTAGGATAAAAAAAAAGGATGAATTTTCGGCTCTAATACCAAATGAAGTGGGACCCAATGATGGGGGACCCAGGTTGAGAAAACCCTATTGGATCCGCTAATGGACCCACTCAAACAATATAATATCAGAATATGAGGTGCAACGGCGAAACTGTAATTAAAAGGAAGTTCAAAAGAATCTAGCATAGTTGTCAACATGTCGCCGAGGCACTGCCTGGGCGTCCATGTAGTCTTTCAACCATTAGGCAGTTGGTCGCCTTATTGTATCATGCCTTATTTTATTTTATTTTTTTAATTAATGCCATTTGCAGCATTTTTATTAAATGTATAAAGTACATATATACACCATAATGCATGGAATCATGCATATGTAATAAAAACAATAAAAATTGATGCTCTAACCCCCTCTTTTATGTATAAATCATCTTATTAAGATGCACCCTTTGATGCAGTCCACGAATTAGCCCATGGAACCAGCCTAAAGCCAAGAACACTGTTTACCGTACTGTTCATGTGAACAGTACCAACAAAGTTTTTAGAAAGTTGTCTTCTTCCTAAATTCAAAAAAAAAAAAAATGTTAGATTTATTTCCTTAAATTTAGTCATTTGTTTTGTTTTTTAAGATTGGTTATCATATGAATCAGTCATAGATGTTATCTGTTTTGGAAACTTTCCTAAAGGTTATAAAGGGAAGTTTTTTTTTTTTTTTTTGGACATTCCCTTCTAGGAACCAGTCCTTCTATCTTTTGTATTTCCTTTTAGCATTATAAATAAAGATGAAGAAAAGGCTGGCAGCAGAGTTGGCCAGAATTTTATTAAAAAATTCTAGTTGAGTCTCACTGGTTGTGAGACACACACCGAAACTCATATTTTGTTCATTCCCGTTTTCAGATGATACTAGTTTTTCGAAAATTCATAACTTCTTCATCCATGGTTGGATCACCTTCAAATTTGGGTATGTTATCAAGCACATCATAGAGTATTTTCCCTCCAAGTTTGAAGACCTTCCAACGGCTGGATTCTGAGATAAGTAATTTTTTTTTTACTGTTATACAATTCTGGTTGTGTTAAAATACATGTTTGAGACCTATGAGCAAGATTGGTTTCGATCCCACCCATTGGATCAAGTTCATCTCCTGGAATATTGTTCTTCATATCCTAAGGATCAAAGATCCCAAATTTTGAAGCATTCTTATAATCAGATTTGAAGTTGGGGAATTATTTGTCTAAATCAATAATTCTTGTTTGTTGTTAAGGGTTAAATTTGGGTTGGACTGTGATAAGATCCTATAGCAAAGAGGGAAACTCCCCTTTGCCATCACCCTTACAACGCCTTGGATACACCTTGGATACACCTAGGCGCTCAGGCACCTCTCCAATGCCTTGGGTCGCCTTGGCGCCTTTACAACTATGGAATTTAGTGTCTATTGAAATAAGACAAACAGATCCTTAGGACTGATCTAGAAGCAACTCTTAACCCAATGGGTAAATCTGGAAAGAAGATTATGGAGGATCAAATAAAAGAAATATTAAAGACCAAGGGGTTTTCTGATATTTCTGGGATCTTTCTTCTTCATCAAGCTCACGACAGAAACAGGGAAGCGGTGATCAGATTTAACTGAAGAGGGAGAACTCACTCAATTCAAAACAGATGAACAAGAAACTTCATGTATGGAATCGCAACTAATAACCTTCCGAAAATCAGGTGGCAACAGATCCAAACAAACAATAATAAAGTAGACTAAATTCCCAAAAATCAAAGCTGGTGGTAAAACTGAACCTGCAACTAATGTGGGTTCACTTCTCAACGAAGGGGTACCCTTCAGGTCAGGGTTTTGGGGGTCTGATTGATCCTATAAATGTAGTCTTCGGCCAAAAACTCAGACCAAACGGAGATGTTTTCAGGGAGTTCGATCCAACTGAAACCTGCTGCCAGATACCGCCCAGAACAGTAAATAACCAGAAATAAAGAAGAATAACAGGGGAGAGAAGAAGAAGGAAAAAGAAGAGGAGGGGGGGGAACTAGCCTAAGGTAAGGGCTGTTCCTGATCGCAGAGACGAACAAGAGAGAGGAGAGGAGGAGGAAAGGGGCAGAGAGAAAGAGAGCACAACACTTCTGTCCGCAGGCACACAATTGAATGTTCAATTCATTTCTTTTCTTCATCTCTTCTCTCTTTCAATGGGTTCGGTTACATATATTTTAAGGAAAAGAAATATAAAACTTAACTAAAATAAAATGACTGAAATAGAAATCCTACCTAAGACACTCTAATAACTTACCAAACTTATAGGTTGCCTATTACCAAACTTATAGGTTGCCTACTAAGACAGTAAAATAAAGAAGGCAACTTATTAAGGAATTAAAAATAAAATCTTACCTAAATTTTCCATCTAAATTTTCTAAAATAATAGATTACAAATATATCCCAATTAAATTCTACAAAGATTCCTATCCAAGCCCATCTCATCTTGTTGGCCTGCTGTTGCATCACCCGGGTTGGAAAAACCCTGATTGGATTCCCTGTGGGCCAACCCAAGTGCATGGTTCAAGGTTTCGGCCGAGATATCTCGGTTTCGAGCCTAGCCGAGACGAAACCCAGGCTCGAATCCAAAAAGTATCAAAATTCGGTCAAACCCAAGTTGGGTTCAACCAGGTTTTGACCGAAACCATGGCTTCGGTTCAAAAAATGCACCAACTGAAGATTTAAAAATGTTGTCTCGTCAAGTTCATTAGGTTTCGACCTAAACTTATCATTTTTTCTCATATTTTTCCTTAATATCTGAAGTTTCTTCACAAGATTTATTAGGCTATATAATATCAACATTTATCAGGCAGTACTTATTTATAACTAAAATCATTAACTTAAGATATTATTCATAAATAAGCAAATACCCCCCATTTGAATCCAATAAAAATAGTCTAAAATTCAAATTCCAAAAAGATAAAATGTCAACCCTCCAATTCAAGAACAAAAACCGTATTTTTGGGTGCGGGGGAGATTTTCAACTTCCGAATGCTAAGCTTTTTTCAAATATAAAAATTTCATAAATCTTATTATAGTAAAGCATCACTAAAAATCAAGAGCGCGCCAAAATAATCTCTTGCTTTGATGCCCGAAAAATGATTTACATTTAGACGACTTTAAACAGCATTCGCGTACTCCAAACAAGGTTTGACCACAGTGTAACTCCTTCATTATAACTCGGATTCAAGCAATCTCAGATTTGTTGGAAAACTGATTATGCTAGTTTTGCAATGAATTCGAGATTGCTTGAATCTGAATTATATTAAAGGAATTACGCTCCAGTCAATTTTGTTAGAAGTACGTGAATGTTAGTCATAAATATGTGTTACCTATTTAACTCTATATACAATCTCAGGTCTCAGACACTAGCAAACTTGGGTCCACACCACATATTATCATTTTGGATGTTTTTATTCAAACTAATGTAAGAATATGTGTAAAATGATTAAAATAGGCAACAGAAAAAAAAATTCAGATCAAGAAAACACTTTTGGGCCTTGAAACCAAGCTTCAAGATGTCCCGAGAAAAATACCAGGTTTCGACCGAGTTTCAATCGAAATCCGAGATATCTCGGTTTTGAGGCTGGCCGAAACCAGCCTCGAAATCGGCACCTCGAACCTTGCCCAAGTGCTAATATAGCCCAACAATAGTAGTGGCAAAATTGTAAATAAAGGGAAATTCAGATTGATTTAATGCCTATTAAAGTAAGGCAAACAGACTCTTATGACCATTAGGCAAAGCTGGAAACAAGGTTTACATAGAAGGATATTTGGGAAGGAACTAAAAGAGGGGATTAAATAGAAATAATAATGGAGACCAAGGGGGGTTTCTATAAATTATAAAATATCACCTTCTTTAACCTTCAAACCTTCGTGAAAACAGAACCAGCAATAACCCCTTGCTGGTTTTAAGGATGGAACCCCATGAAAAATCAACAAAACAACTTGGAGCTCTAGGATAAGAGTCGGAATCCTCTGTCCTCTTGAACCCAACTAATAGCAACAACAAACAACAAGCGGAGGATGGATTCTAAAGTCCGAAATTATTTCAGGCAGTAGAATAGGGTCAGGTGTAAGGGTGTTAAATGGTACAGTTTCGGGGTCACAGTTCGGTTCAGTGCATAATGGGTAAAACTGAAACCCAGCCGTTTAATAAACGGTTTGAAAAACAGACCGATCGGTCGGTTTCGGTTTACCAGTTTTTAAATGGTTTTCGGGCTAATAGTTTAAACGGTTTTAGTTGTTGTTTTACAAACGATCTAGATTATTGGTTATACTAAACGGTTTCTTTATGGTTGGGTTTGCCAATCAAAACCAAAATCAAGCTAGGGTTTTACTTTTTAGTTTTAACTTTAACTTTAACTTTACATGACGTTCAAAAGGCTAAACTCAAAAGGTTAAGGTCTACACTCAACAGTCTACTCCCAGTCCTAGGGAATTAGGTGAAGTCATAATTGGAGTCCTAGGGAAATCGTTAAGTCATAAGTGGAGTCCTAGGGAAATCGTTAAGTCATAAGTGGAGTCCTAGGGAAATCGATAAGTCATAAGTGGAGTCCTAGGAAAATGGGTAAGTCGTAAGTGGAGTCCTAGGAAATGGGTAAGTCATAAGTGGAGTCCTAGGGAAATAGGTAAATCATAAGTGGGAATTAACCGTATAGGGTAATCGGTTTTAATAGGTTCGGTTAAAGGTTTAAAATTGAACCAAACCATTTATGTAAATGGTGTCAAATTACATACCAAAACCGAACTGTTTTAATAAATGGTTTGTTGGTTAGGGTTTAGATGGTTTGGTTCATTTTCGGTACATGGTTCAGTTTCATTTTTGACACCCTTAGTCAGGTGTGTTTGAATCTGAATATCTCACAACAGAAAAGGAATCTGGGAATGGGATTTTCAGACTAGAGTCACCCTAGGGTTAGAGTAATACCCATCAGTTTGGAGGGGAAGAAGAACTTGGGATGGGAGAGATCGATACAGTCCTTACTGATTAGAGTTACTGCCATTACCAGTAAGAGATACTAATAACAGAAAATAATATGAAGGAATCTGAAGAAATAAAGGAAAAAGAAAGAAGAATACTAATAGATGGAGAAAGGAGAATACCTGAGAATCTAAGACGCGAACCAATAAAGATAGACAACAAAGAAGAATAAGACCATGTAGGGAGAGAAACAGCTCAACAGCTATTCACGATACTCTCTTTCAATATTCCATATTCTCAATACTGATTCCATCGTAGGGTTACATAAACATATGTAAAGAAGAAGGGGAAAAAAAAATGTCCTAAACAGAAACTAAATAATTGAAGGCAAGTGAACTCAACTTGGAAAATCCAGCAGCTACTAAATATCCCATGTAATCTACCCAAACAAAGCAAGTAAATAAAAACATTACATAATAAAATCCCTAATTAAACTACGATTCTCTTTTGGACCAAAATCCTGGGATGGTCCGGTTCCATTTGGGTTTGGGCCTCCACAAGGAGTCTTGCCAGTTCAGCAAACCAATGGCTCCTGCATCAGTTACGTATATCCTAACCCCGTTTTTAATTTATTTGCTCAATGGGAGATTAGACTTACACTGGTTTTTACATATTTTAGTTCATCTGTCAGTGCTACAGTGCTACTTCTATCAGGTCCTTCAACTTGAACCTGAATTCTATCATCTCTGTCAACCAATGCCCTTCCCTGAACCTCAAAGCATTAAAAGATTACAAAACAGCTTTTTCTTAGTTGATTTTGCATTTCCAATATTTTTGTTCCAGCCTAACAACCTATGCAATACCTCAACCCTTTCTCTAAACCTGGTTCTAAGACGCTTCCCACTTGCAAAATCATTTTCACTGCTTTATTCAGTGTTCTGATTTCTAAAAGATTTCATCCCTTCAGGACAATAGAACACCAAAATAACTATGAAACAGGAAATTCACATGGAGACACATGCATGGACAATTATATCCTAGTGAGAATGAAGAAGAAAAATGATAAACAATCTTACCAGCCAAGTTGTGAAGAGCATCCTCAGAAGCCTGTTGTTGAGCTTCCTTCTTTGTTTTCCCCATCCCAATACCAATCTTCTCCCCAGCGAACAAAACCTAAACCAAACTATCAACCAAATGAGCTTTATTGAATGCATTGACATAGAACAAGATGCCTTCTTTAAACATTTATGGTCACATAAAATAAGTTCCACAGAAAGCAGGAACACTTTTATATCTAAGAACTAAGAAGAAAAAGTGAACTTCAAAAGTAAAGAAGAGAATATTCAGTACAATTTAGTAAAATGTGGATATGCATAACATAAGAGCCCAGGAAAGATACTTTCTCCTCCCTTTCCTTGTAAACTATAAGATCATTAGAAGGTTGATGGGGTCGAGATAAAATCGTAACAATGACGGTCCACAGCACTTCTTTTCTTTTTTCTTTTTTTTCTTTTTTTCTTTTTTTTCTTTTTTTTTTTTTTTTTTTTTTGTGGGGAGGTGACAGTGGAAAAGGAGCATGAGTTTTGAACTCAATTGTGCTTGGCCCCCAAATCCACCCAAGCATTGTGAAATGAATGCTCATCACGATCCTGATCAACCAATCCACCATCAGAAGCCAATGAGTATACAGAAGAGTAGAACTCAACTCTATTCAATAAACCCTTATCCCAACTACTTCGGCCAGCAACATAAATCTTCTTCATTGAGTTCATTCCATCAGTACAATCTAGGGAAATATCTTTCTTGCAGAAACGCAAGATGACAAAGGAAGACATCTATCTATAATTTTGTTGAAAAACTAAAGACTAGATGGAAGAGGTCAAACATAACAATGTTGATACATGCTCAAATTTTTAGGCACAACAAAGACGACACATGTTCATAAACATTAAGGGGCATATAGTTCTGACCTCAACAGAAAATGGCAGATCATTACTGATGCTAACTGTAGACTTGAATTCAACCTAACCAACCACAAACAGCACCAGAAGTTAATAAAGGGATGACCTGAGGAATGCACAAGTCAATCTCATAACCCAGACTACCCAGTCACTATACCTTAGAGCCACACCATCGTCCAATTTCTTGCAGCACTCCAATAGATATGGAGGACGATAGTGAAATCACTTTCCCACCTTCAATCTGGATATCTCTGGTATTTGTAGATGCATGGTTCTCGTCATCCTCTGCAAAGAAACATCTCAACAGATAATATGAAATGATAATTTAACACCAATCGCTCAATTGAGACGATATGATAGGAAAGCAGTATAGATTACTAAAATAAGTTTCATTGGGACTATTAGATTGGATTCCAAGGTAATTAAGAATGGTTAGACCATATTACAAGCTCTAAATGATCAAAACCTATTTGACATTAGTAATTTAACCCACACCAATGGTCTAGAATTAGCCTAGATATACATGAAGAAAGGCACCATCCATAGTTGTCAAGCGTCGCCTAGGCATCCTGGCCTTTTTTTTTAGCGCCTGGGCGCCTGGACGCCTTGCTATTGTAAGAAAGGCGAGCACCCAGGTACTCTAGGCGTTGCCCAGAGCGCCTAGGACGCCCAGAGTGCCTAGGCGATTGCCTTGTTATCTATGGGTGCATTTTTTTCATTTTTTTTTTTGTAAAAATTTATGTGTATAAATTATAAATCATTAATAAGATGCCTATGGGAATAAGGCTACCCCTTTAAGGTTTCCGTTTACTCACAATTCAATTTCAACTATCCACTTTTATCGGCTAGACGGCTACACATTGTTAAGTTCCTTAACATAACAGATTTCGTTACCTAATTTGTGTTGCGGACTTGCGTGAGATTTAAGCGTGGGGTTGGCAATTGGCAATTTAGCATGACCTTAAATAAGTGTACTCATATATATAACATATAGTATCCAGTGTGTTAGGGAGTCACACCACGTTGGCAATACTACCTTGACACGTAGGACTCAACCTCAGAGCCACGTGGAGATCCCCTATTCGACATAAGAAAACTCCTCAAACACAAGAACAAAGGGTAAAATCGGCATTCTGGAAATATGCACTATTCACTATAAATAGGGCAAATCCCGAGGTTTTACAGGTACACAATATTTACTGCTCATTTACTCCTAGAGATTCACGCTCTGACACTTGGGATGGAAAATCTCACTTCACCCCCACACTTTTCTATAATATCTTCGTGGGCTCGACACCGAACCCACTGACTGTTCACAGAGCCCTAACTTTGGCATCGGAGTGGACCCGGGGCATCCAGCCCGCCTCCCCCCTTTTTTGCCTTTCCTCGTCTTGCAGGTCTAGTCAGCTTGGAGGACCCACAGGACGGATCTGGGCCGAAACAGTTTGACGCCCACCGTGGGGCCCGTGAGATTTAACGTCAATAGTTTAAAAACAAGAGAAAGGTACTAAGTTATGAGTCCAAGAAGAACCCGAAGCCAGATGATTAGTCCCAACCCCCCTGTGATCGATCAACGGGTAAATCCCGAGGAAGGAGACAGGTTTGAAATGTGGTCTAGCAGGGACCGAGGAAAACGCGCGGCTGACCCAGTCCCCGCGCATGAATCCTTTGTCACATACGAACAGTTTGAGACCGTGGCACAGCAGCTTGCAGTGTTAACTCGGTTTGTACAAGGGCTACAGTCCCCAGCCGCCGAAGCCACTTCTCGTCCCCCTGTAAGAGTTGTCCCACCAGTAGACCCGCATAGAGAGACTGACCTCCCTAGAGAGCCCTGTCACCACCTTTGGCGAGATGGAGCTCGACCCACGAGACCAGGAACTAGCGCTTGCCCCGTCCCAGAGTTGAGTGGCACAGGATCAACTTCACAGCGCGGAAGAATCCCTGCTCGAGAAAGGCTCGGCCCACAGCCTGGGGCAGCACCTCGACTGGATGAAGACGCAATGGATGAGCTTTTGGTCCCGCGGCACATAACGCTACCAGAGGTTGTCATGGGCGCAGACAAACCAAGTGCTCCCATGGACCCAGAGGTAGCGGCGACATTAGCGGACCAACTGGCGGCATTGCACCGAAAGGTCGAGACCATGGTGAAGGCCGGAGTCGCCCAGGACGAAGATAGGGATTATTCAACAGATAACCCTCTCACCGACATTATCATGAGGGTACCCTTGCCCAAGCGGTTTACCATGCCGCCAGTGGACTCTTATGATGGATCTACAGATCCCCTCAACCACCTGAACAATTTCGTGGGCGCGATGGTCCTCCACGTGAACCCCGACGCCATTATGTGCAGAGCCTTTCCCCTTACACTAAAGGGCGCGGCTCGGATGTGGTTCAACAACCGACCACCACGGTCTATTGACTCTTTTAAGACCATGGGCAGACTATTCAGGATGCACTTCCAAGGAAGCAGGGTGCAGCGGAAGACCAGCGCACACCTGATGAATATGAGACAGAGGTCCGGTGAGACCCTGAGGGCTTTCTTGGCCAGATTCAACCTTGAAGTACTACAAGTGAAGGACACCGACGAGGCAGTTCACTTTGCCACATTGAGAGCAGCGGTCACTGACCCGAAGCTCAGATTCTCTATAGCTAAAAAGAAACCGACAGACTTGCAGGAGCTCTTGGCACGGTGCGAGAAGTTCGCCACTGCCAACGAAATCTACGAAGCCCGCAAAGGCCAAGTCGATACTCCTCACAAACGAACGGATGAGAGGCAAGACCTCACACGGCTAGGAGAGAACAAGAGGTCAAGGAGAAAAGAAACGCGGGCTAGGGGATTGCTCCAAAAGAAGTTCAGCGATTACACCCCGCTCAACCGATCCCTCGGGGACGTGTACACTCTCATTGCTAATGACGGGTATATACAGAAGCCCCAGAAGATCGTGACCGAAGCAAAAAGGAGAAATCCGAACAAGTACTGCCAGTATCATAGGGACATCGGCCACACTACCGATGAATGCCGAAACCTGCAAGCCGAAATAGAAGACCTCATCCAACGAGGATATTATAGGCAGTACGTGGACCATAATGCTCCGAGAGTTCCGGCTGCTGCAGCCGAGGATCAGAGAAGACAACCTCCCCCACCTCGGGCGAATACTCCAGAGAGAGAGCCGAGAAGGCAAGAAGAAAGAGAACCAAGGAGGAGTGAAAGAAGAGAAGTTCGCAGAGATCCTCCCAGGGAGGACAGAAGAAGAGATAGGGCAGCTGAGCCCCGATACCAAGAAAGGCACCACGATCAGGAGCCCGCTCAACATGTAGAGAGAAGAGATAGAGGACCCACTCCGGCACATCGAGACATCGATGTCATCCTCTGCCAGTTCGCTCGCACCCCCCAGCAGATACATGAACGAGGCAGAGTGTTGAATTCGTTGAAAGCCCGAGGGAGGACAAAGCTGAGGACAAACCCTAGGGTGCCCAGGCAACGCGTGGATCAAACGCGGCCGCCGCCTCCATTGCACGTCATCGATCCCCCTTCAACAGAGGACATTCCTTACGAGCACGTGTACATGGTCAGGCATGCAAAGCTCAGATGTAGGTCAACGGCCAGTCATGACATTCCCAGAGCAGCAATAATCAAACCAGGGCGCGACGAGAGTCCGTCAAGCAGCCGACCTATATTGGCCGAGACGGCCAGCTCGGCCGCGGATGACAATATCAAAATCCACCAACCTCGATTGGCCGAGAAGGCCACCTCTGCCCAGGTAGGCGAAGAAACCTATGATCCCGCCATGCAAGGGCGGAAGGCCATGACCATAATCGGGGGACCAGCGGCTGGGAACACCTCTGCCAAGGCCAGAAAGGCCTATGCAAGAAGCGTCAAATCGATTGAATGGCCAGGAAAGAGAGCCTGCACAGGGAATTTCTTGACCTTCAACGACAAAGACCTGTGCGGATTAGAGCTGCCTCATGAAGATTACATAGTTATCATTATGAGAATAGAGGACAGTGATGTTCACAAAATCATAGTGGACACGGGCAGCTCCGTCGATATCATTTACTGGCAAGCCTTCCAACGGATGGAAATCCCGCTGGAGCGGTTGCTATCCGTAGATTACCCCTAGTCAGTTTTTCGGGTGACTTAGTCAGTGTGAAAGGATCAATTCGAATGCCAGTCAGGGCAGGTACTTATCCACGGGAGTCGAGGATAACCATGAATTTCCTGGTGGTCGATGTCCCATCTTCTTACAATGCATTATTAGGGAGGCCCAGGATGATCGCTCTCAGGTCAGTCCCGTCTCCTTATCATTTGGTCATCAAGTTCCCTACCCCCAGAGGAGCAAGGGAATGTAGGACAGATCAATTAGTGTCCCGAAAATATTACTCGGCCGAGCTCACAGATTTCAAAAAGCCAGTTCCGCGAAGGACAGATCAGCTGGTGTCCCGTAAAGAATACTCGGGAGAGCTTACCGATCTCAAAAAGCCGGCCCAAGCCACACAAGTGCAAATTAAGGATCTGCGAGACGATCCGAAGCAGCAAAGAGGTGCACCCGTAGAAGACCTGGTCCAAATCCCGCTAACAGAAGAGAATCCGGATAGGACGATCCAGATAGGATCATCCCTCGGAGAGCCGCAGAGGACGGAACTTGAAAACTTCTTAAGGACCAACGCCGATATCTTCGCCTGGTCGGCAGCTGATATGCCAGGTACCCCAAGGGAAGTAGCGCAGCATTGCCTTAATGTGGATCCCCACCGCCGGCCAATGAGACAGAAGAAGCGGTCATTCGCCGCCTCCCGTCAACGGGTCATTGATGAGGAAGTGGGAAAATTGCTAGACGCTGGATTTATCCGGGAAATTCACTATCCAGAGTGGCTTGCCAATGTCGTTATGGTCCCGAAAACTGGGGATAAATGGCGAATTTGCATTGACTTTACCGATCTCAACAAGGCCTGCCCCAAGGACAGTTTCCCCCTCCCCAGGATTGATCAACTCATTGATGCTACTGCCGGCCATGCGCAGCTGAGCTTTATGGATGCCTACTCAGGTTACAACCAGATCCGGATGCACGCAGCTGATTCAGAGAAGACGGCCTTCGTGACCAACCGAGGCCTTTTCTGTTATGACGTAATGCCCTTTGGTCTTAAAAACGCGGCAACCTACCAGAGGTTGGTTAACAAGATCTTCGCCGAACAGATATGCCGAAATATGGAGGTGTATGTAGATGACATGCTGGTGAAGAGCTTGGTCGGGAGCAACCATGTCCGAGACTTGGAAGAGGCATTCGGAATACTACGAAGGCACAGGATGCGCCTCAATCCAGCTAAATGCGCATTCGGAGTCACTTCTGGGAAATTCCTCGAATTCATGGTCTCCAGCCGCGGCATCGAGGCAAACCCCGCAAAAATCATGGCCATCCTCGACATGCCCGCACATACCAGGATAAAAGAGGTACAGGAGCTCACCGGGCAGGTGGCCGCGCTCAGTCAATTCATGTCTCGATCGGCGGATAAATGTCTTACCATTCTTTCAAACCCTCAAAGGTAACAAAACCTTCCAGTGGACGATCGAATGTCAACAGGCATTCGAGGCACTGAAGACCTACTTGGCATCTCCCCCATTATTGGTTAAGCCCGAAACCGGGGATACTTTGGAGTTATACTTGGCTGTGTCATCAAAAGCGGTGAGTGCGGTGCTCATCAAGGAAGTGGAGGGCGTCCAGCGCCCCATTTACTATGTGAGTAAAATTTTGTTGGAGGCCGAGACCAGGTATAAGTTTATCGAGAAGGTCGCCTTGGCGCTGGTGACATCCGCGCGAAAACTACGACCTTACTTCCAGGCGCATTCCATCACCGTCCTGACCGACCAGCCCCTCAAGAAAATCTTGTCCAAACCTGATATCTCTGGTCGGGTAATCAATTGGGCAGTCGAGCTAGGAGAATTCGACCTTAGCTACAAGCCGCGCACGGCTATCAAAGCTCAGGCGTTGGCCGACTTCCTAATCGAATCCTCCCCTCAAGAGGAGCAAGTCACAGATAGCTCGGCCTCGGCAAAACCTCCGCGGCCATGGACCTTATTTGTCGATGGAGCATCCAACAAGACTCACTGTGGCGCGGGCTTCATCCTCACCAGTCCGGACGGATTTGAAATTCGGTGCGCCCTACGTTTCATGTTTCAGGTATCCAACAATGCAGCCGAATATGAGGCTCATTGCTGGACTTCGCCTAGCCAAGGCTGTAATGGCTCGAAGGGTAGAGGCATCCAGCGATTCCCAGCTGGTGGTGCGTCAGGTCAATGACGAATACGAGGCAAAGAAGGCCAGCATGTCCGCTTACTTGAAAAAGGTGCAGGAGGCCGCATCAACATTCGAATATTTCGTATTACGTCATGTACTCCGGGACCAAAACACCTTGGCCGATTCTCTCTCTAAGCTAGCCACATCAGACTTGAATGATTTGGATCATTCAGTATACACCGAAGTTTTGGCCCATTCATCGATAGATCCTACCTCCAAGGCCATACTGCCGGCCACATCAGAGCCGTCCTGGATCGACCCAATCTTTTCTTTTCTCAAAACTGGTCATTTACCAGAAGATAAGAAGGATGCGAGGCGGATCCAATCCAAAGCCAATCACTACGTCATTGAGGAGGAAATCCTTTACAAGAGAGCCTTCACGTTTCCCCTGTTGCGGTGTTTACGACCTTCCGAATCGACACAAGCCATCAAGGAAGTTCAGGAGGGTATATGCGGTGCACATCAGGGGGGAAGAGTCCTAGCCCGTAAAATATTACGTCAGGGATATTATTGGTCAAAAATGCGAAAAGATTGCATTGACTACGTCAAGAAGTGTGACAAATGTCAGATGTACGCACCAGTGTCGCACCTCCCCGTCGCACCACTCCGATCCATCGAAGCAGCTCCCATTCCTTTCGCCACTTGGGGTATGGATATCATGGGACAATTCCCACCGGCCCGTTATCAACGTAAGTTTGTGGTCGTCGCTGTGGATTATTTCACTAAATGGGCCGAGGCCGAGGCATTATCCAGCATACCCGAGAGCGTTATTCGTGCGTTCTTTATCAAGTCAATTGTATATCGGTACAGAGTCCCCAGGGTGCTCATCACGGATAATGGCAAGCAATTTGACAACAAAGCCTTCGCGACGTTCTGTGCAGAGCATCGCATTGACCACCGACGTGGGGCCGTGAAGTACCCGCAAACTAGCGGGCAGACAGAGACGACCAATAAAATCTTATTGAAAGAAATAAAGTCCAGACTAGATGGGGCAAAAGGTCGATGGTTGGACGAACTACCGCGCATACTATGGGCAGATCGCACTACTCCAAAGACGACCACAGGAGAATCACCGTTCCGGATCGCCTTTGGAACGGATGCAGTCATTGGAGGTCAGGATCGCATCCCACCGGATCGCCAACTACGACCTGACCTCCAATGAGCCAGGCTTGCGTGCCAATTTGGACCTCGTGGAGGAAGTGCGAGATCAAGCCCAGATCCGAATTGCGGCCAATCAACAGCAAGTAGCCAAGCACTATAATAAGGTGTGTCCGCGATCGTTCAAAGTTGGAGACCTCGTCCTCAGACGGACCATTGCTTCCGACCCAACCAATCAGGGGAAGCTCACTCCAAATTGGGAAGGGCCATATCAAGTCACCCAAGCACTGCAGACGGGATCCTATCATCTCATGGATATGGATGGTAAAGCCTTGCCCCGAGCATGGAACGTGGAGCACCTTCGCCCATTCTAACAGTGACTATCCCACCCATGTAAATAGGCCACGACAGCCCTCCTTTCATTTAAATGAAATTCCAAATTCAGACTTCTACTCCTTTTCCAGCACCAGCGGCCATAAGGTCGACAACAAGACAAGATCAATAAGACAGCTCCAGGCCAACACAAATATCGTCCCGGCTCAATGCCGAAGTATAACCCATGCGGCCCAAAGATTTCACCAAGAGTGGAACACATTGGGCCGAGGCGGGCAGACACGGCTCCGTGCCGATACGAACATCGTCCCGGCTCAATGCCAAAGTGTAACCCATGCGGCCCAAAAATTTCACCAAGTGTGGAACACACTGGGCCAAGGAGGGCAGACACGGCTCTGTGCCGACACGAATATCGTTCCGACTCAATGCCGAAGTATAACCCATGCGGCCCAAAGATTTCACCAAGTGTGGAACACATTGGGCCAAGGAGGGTAGACACAGCTCCGTGCCGATACGAATATCGTCCCGGCCCCGTGCCAAAGTGAGACCCATGCGGCCCAAAGATTTCACCAAGTGTGGAACATATTGGGCCGAAGAGGGTAGACAAGTTAGGACAGACACATCAGTCAATTCAGAGGAAAAGAATGACAAGACGAGATAATTCAAGGTTTTTTCATTAATTCAAAAGATTGCAATTACATGAGCGCACAAAAGAGGCGACGGTGCCTGACACATCAGTACAAAAAAAAAAAAAAAAAAAAGTTACAGAAAAGTCTTATGTATTCTCTTCAGGGGGAGCTTCAGGGGGGTTCACCCCACTGCAGCCTGCTTCATCTGTGCGCCGCAGAAGGGAGCTGCCAGGAGTACGGGGAGGACCCATCGGAGGTGTCGTGCCATCCTGGGGGGTCCTGGGAGTCTCGTCCAAGTCAGGAAAGGCTGGAGGCTCCTCACCCTCGAAGACCTCATCTAGCCTCCGAAGCATTTCGGTGTCATCCACTTCTGGGATTCAACTTCCGCATCGGGAGGGATGAGGCATTCGGCTCCGGTATAATCCGGCCCCAGCACCTTCTCATCCACGAACTCCTTCAGGGCCAGCGCCCCCTCGGTGAAGCTTTGGAGGGAGTAGCGCCCCACCAGCTCCTTGAAGTCCTCAGACTTCTGGTAGAGCCGAACCGCCCCAGTAGCAAGGGAGCGCGTCTTCATGTAGGCTTCCTTGAATCTCACCCCGCGGTCCCTTGCGCGCTCCAAGGCCGACTTCAACTGGCCGACCCGATCCTCCCTCGCCTTCGCATCATCCTCAAGGCGGCGCTTGTCCTCACGCATCTGTGCAGTCTCTCTCTGGAAGCGGGTAACCTCGGCGGATATGGACGTCACCTCCCGCTCCTTATACCGAAGCTGCGTCCGGGCATCGTCCCACTCCTCCTCAGCCGCATGAAGTTTGCTGTCTGTCTCGGCCAGGTTTCGGGCCGTTTCCTCGGCGCGATCCTTCAAAGTCTCCATATACACACCGAGCTGCACCAAAACATGAATAACAGTTAGATACAAGAAAACAAAAACAGCAAGTGAGATTAAAGAGGGGCGGGACCGCCGCGCAATGATTACTTACCGACGCGCCCAAGGTGTCCGCTCCTGAAATCAGCGAGGGCGTGGGAAGCTCTCGCACCAGCAGCCGATCCCGGGGCAAGATGGCCCCTTTCATCAACTCCCTCGCGGCACGGATATCACCCATGGCCGTGTCCTCCTCGGTCAGCGCCCAGTCCGGGCGGAAGGCTCGCTCGTCACCAGTTCGGTTCCGGGGACTGGGACCCATGAGGGGGAGGCGTCTAAAATCACTGGGCACTCCTCCCTGCCCCTGAAGTACCCTCGGCCTCGCGAGTGGTGAAGCTGGCGACGTCTGAACCCGTACCAGGGTCGGCTGCTGGGCCGCACTGACTCCAGACGCCTCTCCAAGAGCAAGGACGGCCTCCGGCCCGGTCGGAGTATTCCCCTTCCTTGAAAAATCAAGCACACGGTACCGAGGGATCAGTAGCATTGCATAGATGCGCGCTGCCTCGGCCAAGGCAGAGTCGGGGGATAGCTTACGTGTTCTCTTCGACGGCCTCCTTGTCAGGTCCACCTCGGCACCGGCCTGATCCGCTGAGGCCTTCGTTGTCTGCTCCTCCTGGACTCTCTTCGCCGCGGCCTCCTTCCGGGCGGCATCCTTCTTCCTCAACTCCATCAGGTAGTCCTTGTTTAGCTTCACTGCAAGAAACAACAACAGAATCAGCGCGGTTAGTAGGTCGACATCAGCCAACTCTATGTCAAAATAATACTCACACAGGCGGTTCTCATGCAAAACAAGGGGATCCTTCAAGTCGGCACGCGAATGGGGGCCCCCTCAGAATGCCGAGCACGGCACAACAGCTCGGACTCCACAGGCAGCAGAGGTACATCCGTGTTGAATGTCTCGGCATCCAGCTTCTTTCATACATTCTCCAACAGCACGTCGTCACCCCGGATGTAAAAGAACTTGTTCTTCCACAACTTGATCGAGGTCGGTTTGTCGGCGAGGTCGCCGAAGTCAGGCTTCTTGGCGAAGTAGTACCACCCCGTCTTACAGTAATCACTGAAGGTGAACATGTAACGGAACATATTCAGGGTCGGTACTTGCCCCATCCTCCTGAAGTAGATGATGAAGGCTATCAAGTACTTCCAGGTGTTCGGCATCAGTTGGATCGATGCCACTTGGTAGTACTTCAAAATTTCGGCCACCAGCTTCGGTACCGGCACCCGGAAGCCGGCCTTGAACATCTCAACATTGACATATAGTTCCGACCGCCGACTCCAACAGGCCCGCTCCCCCTCGGTGGGCATTCTAATCTCCACGCCATCCGGTATCTGGTATTGCTCCCGGAGACTGTCAAACTTGGCCTTGGTTAACAAGCAAACCTCACCGCGGGCGTCAAACTCCGGGGGAGCCTCAGCTTCCTCTCGGGCCTGGATCAAGACCTCGGAACCGACCTCATGCGTTGACACCCCCACAAGAAGATCGGGCCGAGAAGGGCCGGAGGTGGGTCCCGGTCGTCCGCCTTCGACCTCTTCCTCAGTCCTCAACTCCATCTCGGGACCACCCTCTGATACCCGTCCAACCGACCCACTTGTCGAAGACGTACCTGTAGCCGTCCCACTTCCAAAAGAGGATGAGCTACTGTTGCTGCTGGAGGATGACCCCACAGTTTCTATATCTACGTCCACTTCAGCCTCCTTACCCTCGTCAACCATGGTTAAAAAAGACTTAAAAGGAAAATAAATACTTACTGATTCCTAAAATCGGAGGCGGCACTAACGTCAGTAAACCAAGCTGATAGGATATATCCGGGCCGATATGCAAAGATCGTACCGATGTGAAGAGCGCGAACCGACGTGAGCAAATTGAGCAGTAGTTTCATAATGGGGGGACCTCCATACCCCACCACCCCTTTTTATACAAGTTCTATCCGGTGAGTTCCACGTGGCACCTCATCATTGGCATCCAAGTCGGTGCATTTAATACCGACGGTAAATTTCGGGTGCGTCAGCCAGGTGCCGCCTTGCGGTATCCACATAGTCGACCCGGATCCATCATCTGATCCAGATGTAATATGGATAGTTCACGTCGGGTATGCCACCTCGGTTCCACCCTTAAAGAGCGAACAACTGCGATATTAATGCTGGCCGCGGTGCACACATCGGTCAAAATGACTCGGATCACGTGCGAAGCCCGTGATCGGCTCAGAATTACATCTTCAACAAGACCGATGTGTATTGGCCGCGGTGCCCACATCGGTCAAAATGACTCGGATCACGTGAGAAGCCCATGATCGGTTCAGAATTACATCTTCAACAAGACCGATGTGTATTGGTCGCGGTGCCTACATCGGTCAAAATGACTCGAATCACGTGAAAAGCCCGTGATCGGCTTGGAATTACATCTTCAACAAGACCGATGTGTATTGGTCGCGGTGCCCACATCGGTCAAAATGACTCGGATCACGTGAAAAGCCCGTGATCGACTCGGAATTACATCTTCAACAAGACCGATGTGTATTGACCGCAGTGCTCACATCGGTCAAAATGACTCGGATCGGCTCGGAATTACATCTTCAACAAGACCGATGTGTATTGGCCGCAGTGCCCACATCGGTCAAAATGACTCGGATCACGTGAGAAGCCCGTGATCGACTCGGAATTACATCTTCAACAAGACCGATGTGTATTGGCTGCGGTGCCCACATCGGTCAAAATGACTCGGATCACATGAGAAACCTGTGATCGACTCGGATTTACATCTTCAAGACCGATGTGTATTGGCCGCAATGCCCACATCAGTCAAAATGGCTCGGATCACGTGAGAAACACGTGCCGGTTTCGAAAATCCATCCTCAGCACAGATCGATGTGTATTGGCCGCAGTGCCCACATCGGACATATTGGCCCGGCTCCGCCCTGAAACAAATGGCCGATGTGGGTGGGCCACAGTAACCGTCTCGGCACGGTATTCTTCACATCGGACACATCACCACGGCTCCGCCCTGAAACAAATGGCCGATGTGGGTGGGCCACAGTAACCGTCTCGGCACGGTATTCTTTACATCGGACATACCACCATGGCTCCGCCCTGAAAAAATGGCCGATGTGGGTGGGCCGCAGTAACCATCTCGGCACGGTATTCTTCACATCAGACACGCCTCCACGGCTCCACCCTGAGTTTGATGCCCGAGGTGGGTGGGGTGCAGTGAGCACCTCGGCGCGGTATTCTCCACCTCAGGAATCCCGCCTCGGCCATCTCACGTCAAGCATTCTGCATCGGTCCTGACGCATCCGCATCGACTAAGGGGGGCTGCGCCGCAGGGTCCACCTCGGCACTCACCCCACGACTAAGGGGGCTGCGCCGCAGTGTCCACCTCGGCACTCACCCACAATAGACTCCAGAACTTCATCAGTCTCCAGTACATCAAGCACCACAATGGAGCAACGAGGCAAGTGGTTAAGGCACGGTCCGGTCCGTCTTCTTTGCGCTAACCAAAACTTACGGATTCAGCAGAGTAACGAGGCAAGTTGTTGGGGGGAAAATTCTGTCATCCTATTCTTTTTGCTCAGCTGAACCCTACAGATTCAACAGGGCAACGAGGCAAGTGTTAGGGAGTCAAACCACGCTGGCAATACTACCTTGACACATAGGACTCAACCTTAGAGCCACATGGAGATCCCCTATTCGACATAAGGAAACTCCTCAAACACAAGAACAAAGGGTAAAATCGACGTTTTGGAAATATGCACTATTCACTATAAATAGGACAAATCCCGAGGTTTTACAGGTACACAATATTTACTGCTCATTTACTCCTAGAGATTCATGCTCTGACACTTGGGACGGAAAATCTCACTTCACCCCACACTTTTCTATAATATCTTCGTGGGCTCAACACCGAGCCCACTGACTGTTTACAGAGCCCTAACTTTGGCATCGGAGTGGACCCGGGGCATCCAGCCCGCCTCCCCCCTTTTTTGCCTTTCCTTGTCTTGCAAGTCTAGTCAGCTTGGAGGACCCACAGGACGGATCTGGGCCGAAACACAGTGCGTGTGCTTCGGGAGCACTACCATAAATAATAATAATCAAATGACTGAATAACATGATCTAGGATTCTAAATTTACCTTAATCACCTTCAGAATCATTTTTTTTTTTATTTCAACACATGATAATTGAGATCTTTCCAAGAAATCCAAATTAAGGTAGATATGAAATGACCGATTGATTAAATTATTAAATCATTAGTAATAGGCTAATAGTGAGAGATGAAAAATAGTATTTTACCCTTATACTAAAAAGTAAAAACCAGTCAAGATTGATTTAATCCAGCAACAACAAATCATGGTAGATACATCATACATCTATAATCATGTGGATTTTTATTCGCAGTATCATTTCTCGTTACCTCATTTACGTCGCGTAAGATTCAACCTTGTGGGGTTGGCATGAACTTAAATAAATGTACTCATCTCATATATATATATAATATATTAACATATAATATCTAGTGGCATGACCTTAAATAAATGTACTCGTATATATAGCATATTAACATATAGTATTTAATGGCAGGACCTTAAATAAATATACTTACATTAAATTATTAAATCATTAGTGATAGGCTAAAGCTAATAGCATAGGCAATTAGATTTTTTTTTTTTTTTTTTTGGGTAAAGCATAGATAGACTAGATAGTGATCAATGTTGATATTATTAATTTATATTATTAAACTTATGTAATAATGATTATATAATAATGAACAATTAACAGATAATTCTAAGTTATTTATTTTTATAATTATACTTATATAACAATTAACAATACTTATAAGTTTTATCATTAATAATCAAAAGATAAATCTAAGTTTTTTTTTAATATTTTTTTAATAAAACCAACTTCGTGGATAACACATTGGCTGAAAGACTGAAACGTTGAGTAAACATTTTTTTCTAATCGTTAAAAAAAAAAAAAAGAGTTTTCTCATAAAAACGTTTTGTCTTTTGGATTTGGGCATACTATTCGAACTCAGGGGATTAGGGTTTTTCACTCTCAAACTCACTGTTCCTCTCCCTCTCCTACTCTTCCTCTTTCGATCCTCCAACGAGTCGACGACGGTTCAGTTCCGAGTCTCCGGCGGTCTTATTACATTTTCAGCGTCTTATTATCCTCCTGGCTGTCGTATTTCAAGTACGATTTAAGATTAATGCTTGATGTTATCGTTTTTTTTTTTTGTTGAATGTCGAGTGTCAGTTACATTCCTTCTTCTTCTTCTTCTTCTCTGCGCACTCTTTTCTTTTTTTTTCCTACTTCTTCTTGTTCTTCTCTGCGCAACAGATTTTTTTCCCCTTCTTTCTTCTTCTTCTCTGCACACTGTTTTTTTTTTTTTTTTTGTTTCTTCTTCTTCTTCTTCTCCTTCTCTGCGTACTCTTTTTTTTTTCTTTTCCTACTTCTTCTTCTTCTTCTTCTCTGCGCACCTGATTTTTTTTTCCCTTCTTCTTCTACGCGTACTCTGTTTTTTTTTTCTTCTTCTCTTTCTTCTTCTTCTTCTCTGCGCACTTTTTTTTTTTTTTTTTTGTGAATGTCGAGTGTCACCGTCACATTCCTCCTCCTCCTTCTTCTCCTTCTTCTTCTCCTCTGCACAACAGATTTTTTTTTCCTTCTTCTTCTTCTTCTTCTCTGCGCACCTGTTTTTTTTTTTCCTTCTTCTTTTCTGCGCACTCTTTTTTTTTTTCTACTTCTTCTTCTTCTTCTCTGCGCACTATTTTTTCTTCTTCTTCTTCCCTGCGCGCTATTTTTTCTTCTTCTTCTTCTTCTTCTTCTTCTTCTCTGCGCATTATTTTTTCTTCTTCTTCTTCTCCGCGCACTTTTTTTTTTTTTTTCTATTTCTTCTTCTTCTTCTTCTTCTCTGCGCAGCAAGTTTTTTTTTTTCTTCTTCTTCTTCTCTACGCACTGCTTTTTTTTTTCTTCCTCTATTTTTTCTTCTTCTTCTCTGCACACTCTTCTTCTTTTTTTTTCCCATTCTTCTTCTTCTTCTTCTTCTTCTTCTTCTTCTTCTCTGCGCACCAGGTTGTTTTTCTACTTTCTTTTTTGGTTGTCAGATTGTCGAGTCGAGTCTTGACGGTGGTTTTTTTCTTCTCTTTTTTTTTTTTCTTCTCCTCCTCCCCTGCACCATTGTAGATCTGATTTAGTCAGATTTCACTGAAACAGTAGTCAGTAGCAGTTAACTTTTGATAAAGTTCATTAGTTCCAACAAATCAAATATCTAACTAAAATCACAATGCCATTTTGTATTGTGGTCGACTTCTTCTTCTTCTATGCAACTATGTATGATATTTTTTTTTGAGAAGTAGCAGGTGTGTCTGATTTAGGAATTAGGATTGCCTTGCTGTTGATTATAGTCTTCCTCTTGCAATTTTATTTCTTACTTATATGTTATGATGTTCTAAATTCACCCTTCTTAGTTTATTGATTTGTGTTTTTTTTTTTTTTATGAATATGTTTCTTTATGTCCAATACTTTATTTATTATTTGTTGTCTTGTTAGTTTTCTTATATTAAATAAGTTATGTTTTAAATGTTGATTATTTATGTAGAATACTGATATATATAAACATTAATATATTATTAATATTTTAGAAATTAAAAAAAATACACTAGGAATGCCTTGGTCGCCTAGTCGCCTAGGCGCCTAGGAAGGCCCAAAACGCATTGGCTCGCCTTATCGTCTAGGCGCCTAGGAAGGCCCAAAATGCCTTGGCTCGCCTTGTCGCCTTGACAACTATGGCACCATCTACAATCAACAAGCAGGAATCCTAACAACCCCAAGAGCGTAGCTCAGTTGGTAAAGACCAACACCTCAAAGAGGTCATGAGTTCAACTCTCCTTGGGGCCTACTAATCCAAAAGAAAAAAAAGGGAATCCTAACGCAAAGAAGGGAACTTGATAAAAACAATCATATTTGGCATTTGGAGCTACCAGTCCTATCTAACAGTTAAAGGTTAGATTGAATCTACACTTTGAAGTAACAATGTTTCTACCACCGTCAATAACATGATATCACAAAACACACTTTGCACATTCATGTACTCAAGAACCCTATTTTGCACTCAAAGATGAGTATCCATTTTGAAAACATAAGCCATCTTATCATATTAACAAAAAAGTACTCCAACCCTCAGTTATTTTAGAATTTCACAAAGAGGAAATTTTAGCACCCGTGGAGAAGAGGGGGGAGGGGAGAGGGAAGGGGGAGCATGAAATCAGTACCAGCAGAACAATAAACATCCTTCATAAAGTAAATAACCCAATACCTGAGAATGAAGAATGCTTTGATTGTGGAAGATTTTGTTTTTGACGTTCATTTCCAAAAGAAGCCTGCACCCAAGTAGTTGCTGTATATGAAATACTGATGGCAATGCAATGGGTTAAACAGCTACAGTACCACTTCCCCTACTGGATAGGAACTGTGTGACAATCATAGGGTTAGGCCTGCTATGGTACTTGAAGTCCTGATAACCCACCACACCTCACCATTGCCCTGCAGGTACCCAGCCTGGTAACCTTGACAATTGACAGGCAGGATTGGGGTTGAGAAATATTTTAAGATGTTGGTATTTTATTGGTGAAACTCACCCATCATGTCCCTAATATGAAACATTAAAGAAGAAAGAGAAAACAATGGTGTTACATTTCAAAGGTAGCAGCAGCAATTCAAAACCCGGAATTGCTTAGCCTGCCAAAACTACCCACTCTCTCGCCAGAATACGGCTTGATTAATATATGGTCTGTAACCATGTTCAGCCCAGTAACCCAAATATTAAACAGGTAGGGTATGGCATGAGCTTCAGACAAACAGGTAGTTGTAGCCCCATCAATCCCAAGCCGAACCTATCTAACCTGATTGCCCAATCTTCACACTTCACCTATGAAAAAATAGTTTAATTTTATCCCAGTGAATTTTGTATTTTAATTTTTACCATGCCATCCAAAACCACCTACAAATGGGCCAAGCAGGGCAATGCTCACCCTCAGCCTGTTTATTAATCTATGGTACCTGGACACTTTAAATTATGAGCCAAACCTGTCTCCAACACTTTATATCAATCTATGAGAACGCAAGAAATGGAATCTTGCAGCACCCTTCCAATATACTGTGTGTAGTTCGGGTAACATAGTTATTAGTCCACTGCGTTCAGGCATATTTCCTGATACCCCTATCTCAACCCGCCCAGTTGCTACCCCTATTTCAAGATAAATAGCAGAGAAAAGACCTCTTCACTTTTCGCTTGAGAAGTATGAGAGGACGTGCCATGGGAAGTAGAACTATCTGAAGCATTGTATAGCAGACTTTGCCACGCCCGCTGCTTATCTTGCCGTAGTGCATCAAATTCCTGAACGATTCCTGAAGCCCGGTTATTAGGTTGTCCCATATTTATGTCCTCTCCAGACCAGCTTCCAGATGAAAGCGTTGATGGTAGCAACACTTGTGCAGGCAGCCTTGGTAGAAAAGAAGGATCACCTGGGCTATGATCCCGCATATCTTGACCATGCTGCAAGATTAGGAGTCTTCTCCTCATGTCAGGGTCCAATTCAGTAGAGTTGACCTCTCGCCTGGCAGAAGCTCCAGGCAAACCTGGTCCTAAAATAAAAGAATGAATATGAAAATTTAAAAGCTAAAAAAATTGATACATGTATAAGAGAAACAGACAAATCTATGAACCGCATAACAAGGAAAATAGTGACCATACTCTGTAGAGGTAGAATTGGTCTAGATGTTGCTGGGTTGATAATATTTGGTGAGATGGTAACAGGTAGTTGAGAAAGTTCAGGTCTCAATTCAGTATTATTAGAAATGAAAGAGGCAGAATCCAGAGTATTCTTCTCATCCTAACCAAGAAAAAGAACTTTGTCAATAATATTTTCAAGGCAATGAGAGTAAGCATAAACGTAGCATAGTGGCATTCGGGCCAAAATATTATCCTCTATTGATGTGCCAGTTTGAGACCACATCATCTACTACCCTTTACCAGTAAAGGACAGTAAATGCCAACTTGACTATATATAATATATAATGCTTGGAGGACTACCAGTCGATTTACTCTTCGATCAACTTCAGTACCATTTATGCCCTCAGAAATGGGAGCATCTTTGTTGCCATTAGGTACAAAACCAGCATCCTGACAATTCAGTGACAGTATAATAAATGAATAACTCATATATCTAACTTTATAAAGCTCAAAAGTAAAGAAAGATGATACAATTACCTCTGACATCAAATAGTTGCTGACATCAGGTGGAACTGGTAAATTTAAAGCATCGTCTTCATACCAGAGATCATAGATTCTTCTCAATAGATTTTCATCAAATTCTCTGCATGACATAAGGTGGCATATGTATATCACATCGAAAACGCAAGTATAACCAATAAGAGCAATTATAGGCCCAACATTTCCACACATTTTGTTATACTAAGTGCTTCAATTACACAAAATTTAAGTCACTCACTCACTTGAAAAAGCCACCTCTGACATTGCATGCAACATTTCTGGCTACACATAAGACTGGCACCGCATTCGCTGTCTATAAATACATGATTTAGAAGGTTTCAGCTCTCAAAACTTGAAAGTTACACCATCCTCAATGCACAGGATTGTAGAAAAGTAATTTGGTACCTCTGCCTGAGGAGCATAATAAGGAGTAAATGCAGGTACAACATGAACTCGAGACTGGTCCTTATCTTCCCAAACCTTCAGACGGTCATCAATCACCATTGCCATCTTCGGGTGACAAAATCCATCTTGAAAGACGTTAAGCAAAGATTTCCTCAAGCCTACGAGTTCAACACAGGGCCAAGTGGTCAAAATGAGAATACAATTGGAAGGTTACTGTTTAAAAAGTGGGTCTGACTTATCCTTGTCCACTTCATGCAAAGGCACAACAACAGAGTAAAAAAAAAAAAAGCATTCAATCGTTGTCTTAGTGAACAGTAAACAAAACCCCATTGTGTATTAAGCATAACGTTTGAGAAGCGCTTTGTAGTCTGCGGTTTTGACTGCATGATGGCACCTAAAAAAGTGGCCACATATGATCTGTTCTCTGAAAAGACAACCGCTAAGAACAAGCAAATGAAGAACATCGCAATACTGTGAGAGTTAAATAATGAAAATCATAGAAAAACCATCAGCAAGGAAAAACCAGTCATGGAATTATTTAATTATGTAAAATTTAATATTAATGCATAATTATTTGCCAAGATAATAGTTGTCAAGACGTCAAGACGAACCAAGGCGTTAGAGGCCTGACGGGGTGCCTAGGCGACCAAGGCGCCCGCCTAGGCGATCAAGGCACCCTCCTAGGCGACCAAGGCACCCAATTTTTCAAGGCGACCCAAGGCCGCCTGGGCGCCTAGACGTTGACATTTGGGAAGGCCAAGATACTGAATTATCATTAAATAGAACATTCCCGCTTAACATTTGGAATGTGCATTATCTGCAAAAACAACAATAATCAAAATCTTCCGAGACAAGAATGAGCCTTACCTGATTTTACACATACAACACGCTCCAAAAGCTGCATTGAGCTTATTAAGTGTGCCTCAGGGTCAAGAAGCCTCCAAATCTCTAGGGCATAATCTCTCTCAGCCATTGTACAAACATAAACTTCAAAACGTTTTCGTCCTTTTGCTGTTAAATAACTTTTCAAATCTTCCCAAGCAGGTCGCAGTCTTACAAGAACACTAGTATCACGGATCTGAAGAAAGATAGGAATCAGTAGTCAAACTAAGTTTAACACACTCTTTCAGCAAGTTGAGTCACAGATCAAGATTGTAATGCACATAGAGACACGACAGCAAGTGTCTGAATCCATTGAATTTCTTTGGTAGAAACCCTCAGACACTGCTAAAAGCTACCGGTGCCTTTAATATTGGAAAAAAAAACATTAGTGACTTCAGATACTGAAATTGTCAAAATCTAACCATAAAGCCAACATACGCATATCGACTCACAAACACATATTCCTTCCCAGGGAATCCGTTTGAGGTAAAAGAGACAAGCATGACGACATGGAAATTAAAATATTAGCATGACTGCAACAGTAAACCAAATAGCTCAATATTGTTGGACCAGAATACCACAACCCATGAACCCACTCCCAAGTACTTATTACTGCTAAGCCAGTTAGACAACATAAGCATTCAGTCCTCTTCATACTTTCAGATGCTGAACTTCACTTGCAAGAAGATACAGTTGCAGCACCAGTATGCTCAAATACATGTAACCTTCCTCGTAACTTCAGAATATGTTAGGGTAGGTGGCACAGAAGACAAGTGGGAGGAAAAATCAGAAGAATTGTAAGCCAAAGGTACAGCCAGAACAAATTGATCCTGCTCCTATCTTTAAAAGGAGGGGTTTCTATCTTCCCAGTTATATTCTCTAGAAAAGCTGAAAAGTATAAGTTTCTAACTTTAGTAGGTGGTACTGTTGGGCTCAAACTACCCTGGTAACCTCTCATTAATTGTATTATTAAATTAGGTATCAGTAAGTTCCATGAGAAGATAAGTAGGATAAAGATCACTGGGGATAGTCTAAACAGAGTTAACACGAACAACAAATGGGTGGAATTTGGTCATGGTGTGTTGAAAAGAAAAAAATGAACAAGTTACTTTAACAATGTCTTGAGTCTCTTGACATAGAATACAATTAATGAATCCAATGACCGAAGAAACCAAACAAGCAAAGAAGATATGTATACTCTAAAGAGGCATTCATGAAAGAGGGGAATAAATAAATAATTCTTGCGAAATGAACTAAGAAAAATTCATAGGATTCAGGTTTTAAAAATAAAAAAAAAATCACCATTATAGATGTCAATAGACTAAAGCCTATACAGTTGTAAGTTGATGACACTGAGATTATCTGAATATCAAGGAGAAAAAAGAATTACTTATTTCTGATAATGCTTTAGTTGAGTTTCTTCTGGGTAGTCAGTGGAGAGAGAGATATTAATGAGATCAAGCTGAGAAAGAGAAGACGTAAGAAGGAGAAATGAAAAAGAAGAAATGAAGGAAAAAAAAAAAAAAGATGACAAAGAATGCTTGAGAGGGAAGATAGATTCAACAACAATAAAAAAAGCCTTATCCCAACTAAATGGGATCGGCAATATAGATTCTTGCCATCCAATCAACTCTATTCGAGGTTATACTTGAAACAAGGCCTAAGCTATACATGTCTTTCCTCACCACCTCGCCCATCTTAAATCTATCCCTAGCTTTTTTAGATCCTTAGGTCTAAATCAAATCACCCATCTATACTAGAGCATCTAAAGGCACCTCCGTTGAACATGGTCATGCCATCTCAATGACTATCTCATAGATTATCATGTATCAGTGCTACTCCCCAATCAGCTTTAATATGATTATTCATTACCTTATACTTCCTTGTTTTGCCACACATCCATCTCAACATCCTCATCTCAGCAAAGGTTTGAAATTTCAGGTCTCGACCCCGTCTCGACCAAATCAAGATCCAAAATTTTGAGATCTTGGAGAGACATTTTATTTTGAGGAGTTTCAATGGGGTAACTCAGGGGTCAAATAGTCATTACAAGGCCTAATAGCCCAAGGAAGCCCTATTTTAGTCTACATAAACATATGAAATTGCAAAAATAATCAATGGTTGTTTGGATTTACACCAATATTTGACAATATATGTTGAACTCTATTATATACAGTATACCTACAGGTGGTACTTATTTATGCCTAATATCATTTAATAAATGTTCTTATTCATTATATTTCATTTACTTAAGATATTATTCATAAATAAGCAACTACTCTCTATTTGAATCCAATAAAAATAATCTAAAATTCAAAGGATAAGAAGTCAACACTCCAGTTCAAGAACAAAAACCACACTCCTGATTGCGAGGCAATTTTCAACTTTTAAATTCTAGTGTTTTCTCCAATATAAAAATTTCATAAATATAATTATAATAAAACATCACTAAAAATCAAAAGTTTGCCAAAATAATATTCTGTTTTGATGCCCAAAAATTTATTTCCATTCAAGACGATCTTAAACAGCATTCGCGTACTCCAAATAAGATTTTACCAGAGTGTAACTCATTTACTATAACTCGGATTCAAGCAATCTTGGCTAACCAGTCTGAATACTTTTCTTCTCAAATGAAGCCGGCATCCTTCAACTTCTGTAATTCTCAAAAAATGGAAGGAGAAACGAAGAAATATGTGAAAGAGAAAAAGATGGGGTAGACTGCTTGAGAGGGAAGATCGATTCTCTTCTTTAATATTATTAATGACTCAAAAAAGGAAACGTACATATTTACCCATGTACAAGTAACTTATTGTCCCACATGTACAAGATAGATAATATCATGTACCCCATATGCATGCTTTAATGAACTATATGTCCATTTAAGGAAACACCATAATCATTTAAAGAAAACAAATAAAAGATTGGATCATGAACAATATGTCCAACAAAGGAAACACCATTATCATTTAAAGAAAATAAATAAAAGAGAGGATTGTTACAACTTAAGAGGTAACACAATCACAAGAGGATGGACAAATATCCAAAATTATAGTTTTATATGTAAGAGGTTTAGGATCAAAACAAAGACTGGAAGCAAACCATAAGCAACAAGCTGATTGCTCATCCTACCATGGAGGAGTCCATCAACAGAAAATATAAACAAACAAATAATACCTATTGTAGTAGAATAGAGATCAGTAATAAACTAAGTCATGTCTTTCTATTGTTGGGGGGGTTTGGAAAGCCCTGTAACTGAACTTGCAGAACCACCATTCGCATTCACAATTTTTGACTACCCACTCAAATCAAATATTAAGCAACTTAATTTCCCTCAAGTACTAAAAAGAAAGAAAATAGCCAAACTTTTCTCCACTATGAAGGCTTCAAGTTCCAAATTTATATATCTTCTTCAAAACATTTCCAACAAAAACAGTGGCCTACATCGAAGCAATGAACAATGGCATACTATTAGGCAAAAACTGAGGGCGTAACAAAGAAGCACTATCCATCTTCAGCTGTAAAAAGTTGTTACCCAAATAAAAAATACGGAAGAGAATTAATCATATCATTCTGACTTCATCCTCAAAAGCCAAAACTAGTACAACACTTTCAGACTACGGGTAAGTCCTCTAAGCTACCATGATTACTATTTGCAGCCACGATAATAGCCTCAATCAGTGAGAGGTCTCCCTCCATAATATTAGTCCACAAATAACTGTGCAGCCTATGCTACCATTCTGTTAAGCTTAACTGCAAGCCATCATATTTTAGATATTTAGCAATTTCTGGAGGGGATATATTCCCTTTATGTGCTAGTTGAAAATATCATTTTATTTTCCACCACTGTTATTCTTAAGACAAACAGTCTCTAAAGACAACTTTTGCACAAGTGTCCATAGTTGTCTTAATAATGTCAATCTATTTGCTGATCAGCAATGGTAACTAGAGCATGGGATAATGAAAAGCAGATTTGATGGTGCACTGCCACAGACAATGCACTCTTCTCACGGTGAAAGGCTACCTTACCCAACTTCCCTCCCACACAAGAATATGATTTTAGAGAATAAATATATCAAAAATCCGTACGATAGATTTGTTCCAAACAGAGGGAGTGAAACGCTATAATATTTCATAAATGCCACATGAACCGGTTACCCAGATAAGTAAATTTGTGCCATGATAGGAACCCGCTGACCAGCAAAGGCAATTTATTTGGGCCATGAATAGCATCAATTCCCATTCTGCCGCTGAGGCATCAAGCACTCTTTCCTACCTTCTACCAAATGTCCATTACGCTATAGTATTTCATACTTCAGAAAAGTCATATGAACCTGTTACCCAGATAAGGCAATTTGGCCCATCAATAGCATCAATTCTCCATTTTATCGAGGCATCAAATGCTCTTTCCCACCTTCGACCACATGTCCATTAGGGAGAATAACCTAAAACACGTTTTTTGAATTTATCTACAATTGTTAAAAAGAGAAAGTGCAACAATTATAGGATCAGTAAAACAAATGCATGCTATATACTCCATACGAAACGACCACAAATTTATGAATGCAGAAGGCTGTAATTCATGAAAGGAAGGAGTTTGTAACCTCAGGATTAATCCGAGTAAGGACGATATTCTTTTCTTCCAATCTAATAACTGGCCGAACAACACGTTCATGGTTATTAGATAGTTGAGGAACCTCCTCCGGCTGCACCTTGAACAATTTCCCATTATCCAGTACAAAATCACTCTCTGCATACTGCTTCAATAGTGATTTATCTTCAATGTAGCGTTTTAGCTCCGCCGACATTCCCAAAATTCGCAGGGGATCGGTCTCACAGGCAAGCCTACGTTGAAGAGCTTCAATCCTATCCTCAAACGACTTCATTGTGTTGGCAACAATAAGGGTCTCATCAAGATCAAAGACAATAGCAAGGCATCGGAGATTCAGCATCCCTAAGCAAGACATGTAAAGACCCAATGGAACAGAACAACACCAAAAGCAAGTAAGCTTCTCCTGCTTAGTCGGCATTGCCACCAAGTGAAGCTCTTCGTCTCCGAGCAACACGACCGCCGTCTGTAAACCAAGTGAAGAGAACAAATTTCCGAAAAGAACGTCAGTAAAACATCAGGAAACTCCATATTGAATCCTCAAAAAGCAAGACAAATAAAGAAAACCTTGAGTTCCCGGAAGCAGGAGGCATGAAGCCGATAGAGTGGAGACTGTTCGGCTAGAGCTCTCGATTCGAGCTTGCAGCGAACCGGGAAAGGGGAAATAGTTTGAATGATCGATAGAGGAGGGCATCGCTCACTAGGCGGAGTGAAGTACTTAATTCGTATTTCGTTGTTTGGGAATTGAAATTTCTGGATATTCGCAGGGAAAACCTCCACGTCTCCCACATAAGATTCGCCATCATAGATCACAGATTTAAACCCTAAACGACTCATTCAGTACCCCCAGTGGTCTGCGATACAGAGCTCGAACCAGACCCAGATGTGAGAATGAAACTACAACTTCTCGCTTTGTCGATGAAATCTATAAATTGGTTTTCATTTTCCTCTCTGTTGGTGTCATGAGTCATGACACGCCGCTGTAATTGCCTCTCCCTCGCCCCTACCCGCTAACAACACCCCCAGTCCCCACACTCTCCCTCCCTCTCTACTTTTAAATGGGGGACATGGGTGGTTTATATAAGAGTGGTGACTTATATAAACCAAACGGTTTATTAGTAAAATAGCGTCGGTTTTGTCATAAATTTACGAAAATGCCCTTCAATTACGGTTGAATGACGCTTGCCCATCAAGAAAATCCTGAACGATTTGCGCGAAAGTTCTTTTTCTGGGTTTAATTATTATCGGGACTCATTGACAACAGTCACTTTCTTTTAATTATCCTTTCTTTTATTTTTAAGAATAAATTAAGTTTATTACAAGTGATTTATCATTATCTTATTGTCAAAAATTATGATTGTTGGGCATGCTTTTTGAAAATGCTAGAAATTCAGGACCTCCTCCCAGCCCCATGTCACGGACTTCTTCTTTGAAGAAGCTAATTTGCCCGTGCGGCACTCGTGCAATCCTCATATTTATCACACAAGTCAGCCTACTCACTCAAGACTCCCTTGTTGCTAAGACTCTCAAGTCTTACTAGCACACAAAGAGAGAGAACAAGAGACACTTTTAGAAGTGAAGCTTAGAATGCTTTGAGAATGTTCAACTCTTGTTATCTCAAATGAGGGTGATCAACCCCTATTTATACTTGGAGGTCTTACAAATCAATGGCTAGGATTTGTACATGTGTTATTAATCCAATGGTGTAAAGAATTGTCTAGAATTATCTCTAGAACTTTCTATACTATTAAATGCTTCTCTACTACTCTCTAAATATCTAATCTCCTTTCTAGAGTCTTCTTCATTTCTATGCAAGTGTGAAAGACTCTAATAGGTAGGACCTTCTAGTATGTAGGTATTGAGCTTCATAGTGAGCTGGCCCAATGGAATAGTTTATTTGTTTAAGGTGGGGTAAGCCCACAAGTTTGTGACAATCCTTGTAAGACCCGTATCAAACTAACTCGGTCTTACCACCTTGAACCAGGTTTACCCATCATGGTTGAGCAAAATGGACCAAGGGCGTGAAGGAGATCGTGATCCCAGGTATTAAATCGACCCCAAAACACTTAAATTAAGGGGAAGGTCGCATACCCAGCAAGAGAGGGTCGGACCCCCTAAGACAGAAAGTCAGACCCCTGTTTTACAGAGGGGGTCGGACACTTTAGGAGTTAGGGGTCGACGGGATCATCGACCCCCAGTTGCCGCCAGAAACAGAAATTAGGAATTTTTTCTAATTTCGGTTGGACTCTTTCCTAAACTCAATGAGACTTATTTTGGGAGATTTTACTTTATAAATAGGACGTCCCTAAACCATTTTCACTCCTTTTACAACCCTAATTGGATTGAGAGAAAGATAAGAGAAGGAAGAGAAGAAGAAGAGAAACAAGGAAGAGAAGAAAGCAAAAAAGAGAAGAGTTGCAAAGAAGGAGTATTCTTCTCAGGTATGGATACTAATTCCATGAGTCTCTACAGACCTTAGGTTAGGTAATGAAGAGAGTATGATCTCAGAGAGTCCCAAACCATCAACCCATGGTTAGGTTTTCATGGAAAACCATGGGGAAGTCATGAAAGCCATATAGATAAATGAATCATGGTTAGAGACCGTAAAACATGTGTAATATGGACTGTAGTAGCAAGCCATAGGACCCCAAACACGAAGAATGAACTGAAAGGAAGAAAATTGACCAAAAACCACAGAGGGTCGCACAGGGGGTCGATGGCCAATCGACCCTAATAGACCCTACCTCCGACCCCCAGTTAAAAACATGGTTTTTAAATTCAAAATTAATTCTAATTAAATTCTATCGACTTTGTTAGGTCTTCTAGCAATATAATAACATTATAAAGGTGATTCTAAAGCTTGGAAGATGATCTATTAACAAGCTAAGGTGAGGGAACAAGACCTAAACTAACTGGTTAATAATAAGTTGTTTTATTTCTTGAGTCCAATGCCATATTGATTCTATGCGTGTATGCTTGTATGTGCATTCAACATGTCATCCAATATTTCTATTATTTGTTTATGCATATTTACTTTATTGTTTATAACATGATGATGATGATGATGATGATGATAGGAATAGGCATGTGAATGTTTGTGTCTGGCCAGTGTATATGGTGCGGGTAGGGATGGTATCAACCAGTACAGCCATGACCGTTCTTCATGGGGTGTATATTGTGTCATGGTCTACTCAAGTCATGTCCACTGACGTCGTCGAATCGCCATTACCTTAGCAGAACTATTATGTCGTAGAGTATCAGGGGAGGTGGTCTCGGTCCTTGTAGTCTCTGACTCTACCGGGGGGCCTTAGCTCTATCTCTATGGATGTTCTGAGGGATGCTGGGGTGAGGCCTTGGATACACTGTTTGGCATTAGGATTGGTTAGTTGCGAGCCCAGTTTGCAACCCTAGCCAGCAGGGGTTTATTTGTTGGTATGGTATCAACCGGTACAGCCATGACCGTTCTTCATGGGGTGTATATTGTGCCATTCTAGGTGCTTGTGGGGCGACGGTGCCGTTTTCATTGGGCGTTTCCACACATCCGTGTATAGAGGTGCGGCGGCCACCTATCCTTTCTATAGCACAATGTAAACTTTAAACCGGATCAAAGATATGATTTGACTGCATGCATATGTATTATTGCATTGTTTTGTTTGCTCACTGAGCCGTGATGTGTGCTCACCCTTTCGACGTCGAATATTTTTAGTTGATGATGCAGGTACGACTGTTGAAGATTATGTAAGTGCTCCAATGTATGGGGAACGTGGCGACGATGGAAGTGGAAGAGGAAGTGGATACACATGACTCCTCTTGCGAGTGCAACTCATGTGTATTCGATTAGTTATTTTCTAGTTTTCTTTATTTGGATTTATTAAGGACATGTATTTGATATTTATTTATGTCTCAGTTGATACAGAATAATTTGCTATCTAGATATTAATATCACAGTAGATTCTCAGTTCATTTTATTATAAGACTTCCGCTATTGTGTATTTACTCTGATTGTGAATATGGATGTATGGGGTTTAGATAAAACGGATATAGGCTACTCGAGATCCTGGTTGAACCGTTGGTTTGTTAGCGGTTCATCACACCATTCTAAATAGTGCGGAATTGGGGTGTGACAAGTTGGTATCAGAGCGACTCAGGCCTTGTCCGCTGAACTAGCACACATTCATGACAAATTGTGAACTGAGATAGGATAAAAAGTAAAAACAGTAATATTAACTCATTATAAGCACACGTGATGTTTGAGACCAAATTTAAAAAGAGAATAACGCATTTATTAAAGGGAGAACAAATTTAAATACAATGTAAAAGAAACAAACGTATATACATAGTTAAAACAGAGTACAGTCCACAACCCAAACAGTTACTCTGTAGTATAAATAAAAAGAAAAGATACAATCATGAAGCTGGAGGCGAAGGAGGAGGCGGTGCCTCACGATCTCTGTCATAGTCCTCAGCGTAGACTCTAGTCAACCAGGCTATCTGAGTCTGGGTCGTCTGCAGACTAGCTGTAAGATCGGCTACCCGCTGATAGTCCGGTGCTGAGTCTCCATGAGCTCTCCCATCCTCATGGCTGATGTCCGCTGGGAGTCTAGTAGTTCATCCACTCTCACCCGCTGAGCATCTAGTAACTCTCCCATCCTCATGTCTGATGTACGCTGGGCGTTTATGAGCTCATCCACTCTCACACGCTGAGCGTCTAGTAACTCCTCCATCTTCAGATCAGATCTGCGCTGAGCCTCTCTGATCTCATGCAACATCTCCATCGTATCAGAGGGGGGGTGTGAAGGACCAGCCGCATGAGAAGGACCAGCCTCATGAGACGGACCAGCCGCATATGAAGTACCAACTTCAGCCGCATGCGTAGGTGAAGGCGGTGGTATCGAGTCTACATCCATGTACATACAGTCATCATCATCAACAGGCTCTGCATGAACTCTAGCAGTGGCGGCAGCTGCCTCAGCGTCAGCTATATCTACGCGAGTGCGAGGGCGGACCATCGCGTTCCTCTCATCATCACTGACCTGAGCATCCTGCATGCCCATTTTGCAAATAGCCTCCCAATCTAGAGGCGATGAGAAGGACTTCTCCTGAATCTTCTCATCTAATAAATCAACCCCCAGGCGGGTAAGCAGAACAGTGATCATACGTCTGTACGAAAGGTTGCCAGTGTGACTGGGCAACGTAGCAGTGATCATAGTACGCATAATGATGTACGGAAGGCAGACGGGTTGTCTAGTGCAAATGTTGTATAGCAGATACTGGGTTAGCTGGGAAACCTCTTGTAATGGCCACTCTGCGGGATCAGGTTATGCTGAATGATCTTGCAGTATACCCGTGGAACTGGACGCATATAGCATGCCCTCATCTGCCAACGGTCAGGTCGTAGAAGCTGACTGTCAATCTCAGCCCTCATCGCGGTGGAGGAGAATTGGTGCTCTCCAGGAGCACAATAAACCATGGGGCCATCATAGGAAATGCCCAGTAGGTCGGCCAGCTGTCGAAAATCGAATGAAATGTTCACCCCTTTGACATAGCTGGTGATGTGCAGCTCATGACCCCTCTCGACATCATTGTAATCCTCCACCACCTGGAGGTTACAATAGAATTGGTGTACCAAATCTGGAGAGGTGCAAGCGTCGTAAGTGATGATAGGGAGCCATCCCATATCACCAAACGCCCTCTCTACATTGAACAGGGCTAACTCAGCCAAGTTCACCTTACGACCACCCTCTACTTTCTTGCGAGCGTAGTGGGCATACTGTGCCTCAGCTTCGTTGGAATGGAAACGAAGAGGATCACGAACTCTGGGTACTTTGGTACGAGCCATGATATCTGCAAATAAGAAAGAAAAATAGATAGTACGTTAGTAGGGTAGAAAAGCCGAAATTTGGACATTATAACGACGTAAGTTGGCCAGAAGCCTCACTTGTCACCCATACACGTGGGCAGGAGGACTTACGTAGGTTCTAACATATCCTACAACACTCACACAGTAGGAAATCCTAACTAATGGGATCCAATTTGAAGAAATTGCAAGAAATCGAAAATTTTGACAAATTAGGGCAAAAGAGCAAAAATTCAAGTTTCTCGATAACCAACCGATGAAACTCAAAAATTTTTGAGAGCTTTCGTTCCTCGAGACAGCAATAACAAAAGCCCCCAATAAAAATCAAAATTTTACGGTTGGAAAAAGTTTAATTCGAAAAATACAAGTTAAATGGGCAAAAAAACCTATAAATGGAAACCTAAAAATAGGTAAAAATGAGAAAACATACTTGTAGGAGTGATGTGGACGTTGAAACACGGAACCCAAATGATCAATACAGCGGAGTGGCACTGTAGCAACTCAGAGGTGAGAGACAAGTCGAAACGGGGATGAAATGAGGGCAAATGAACCCAGAATCGGATCTTAAAAGTCTGATTTTTGGTCTGGGGGTCGGACACCCATCGACCCCCATATCGACCCCCAGCTCTCGGGAATCTGACAGAAAACTAGGGGTCGGACTAGGAGGTCGGACACCCATCGACCCCCATATCGACCCCCAGCTCTCGAGAATCTGACAGAAAACTAGGGGTCGGACCAGGGGGTCGGACACCCATCGACCCCCAGCTCTCGGGAAGAATAGGTTATTCCCAGGGTCGAATACTGAGGGTCGGACATATCATCGACCCCCACCATCGACCCTGTATAGAAAAGACAGTATTTTTCGTAGAATGAGCTAAAAATTTTGAAATTTTATATCGGTTAGCGTGCTTATATGAAGTATAAATGATTGTCTCACGTATTTGATGATTTTCAGGCACCCCATTCTCAGGAAAAAAATATGTCTGGGCGTAAAGTAACCAGGTAGAGCCGAAATGCAGTTCCACCACCACCTGTGGAGGAAACTAGTCAAGAAAATATATATGCACAGGAAAACCCGCAGGGTGCACCACCAGAAAATCCGGTTCAGGCGAATCCTACAAACTTGCCACCCCCACCACCGGAGTTAGCAACCGTGGTGATGAACTTAGCACAACAGCTGCAACAAATGCAACACGCACAGGCTCAAATGCAAGTTGCAATGGGGATTATGTTCCAGGCCGCACATGCTACACCCATGTAAACTGGACAAGCCAGTGCAACACCGGTGGGCCACCACCCAACACCTCAAACACCTCAACCACCAGCTGCACAGATTCCAATACCAAGTCCGAAAGCAGCTCAGGTTCATTATCAGTATCCACAACCTATGTTTGGGGCATACCCCCAAAATCAGATGGATCACTCTCGACTGGTTGAGAGATTTTTGAAGATGAAGCCCAGGGAATTTAACGGTAAACCGTCTGATCTGTTATGGCCATCACACTGGATCGACGAGATGGAGATAAACTTTCTTATGATGACTATTACAGAAGAAGAAAAGGTACTATGTGCCACCTTCATGCTAAAAGGCGATGCACATCATTGGTGGAAATCTACTAGGGCCTATCTATTGACCAAGCACGCCCTATTGACTTGGGTTATTTATAAAGAAGCTTTCTTTGAGAAGTATTTTCCCCGAAGCTTCAGAGATTCTATGGAGAAGGAGTTCCTGAGTTTATATCAGGGCCAGATGTCCGTGGATGCATATCAACAGCGATATGAGGAGCTATTTTTCTTTGCACCACTTAGTATGCAAGAAGAAGACACTAAGACCCGTAGGTTTGTTACGGGGCTTAGAGGAAGCATCAGAGAGCATGTTCTGGGTTTGAAAAAGAAGATATAATGAAGCTGTCCAAATTGCTCGAGTTATAGAATCGAGTCAGAAGGAAAGTTACTTTACACAGAACAGAGGCATAAAAATGCCAGCCATAAATGCTTATAACGGAGGGCACAATAAGACATTTAAACCCTTACGTGCTCAAGGCTTTACTGCTGCATCCAAGACTACCCCGGTAACTCAACAGCAACCAAAGCCAAATTCTGAAGGTCTGAGATGTTATAACTGCAGCCAAACGGGACATATGGCAAGGGAGTGTCCTAAGCCCAAGAAGCACTTACATCAAGGACGAGTATATGCTGTTACATCCGAGGATGCTGCCGCATCACCCGATGTGGTCACAGGTATGATCGAAACCTTTAAAGTGGTATTACATTGTATGAGCATGTAGACTAAGTTAAATAAATCACAGGTATCGTACCTATAAATGGCATACCCGCCAGAGTACTCTTTGATTCGGGAGCTACTCATTCCTTTATATCTATGTCGATTGAAAAGAAGCCGAACTTTCCCATCAAAACATTGGACTACAAACTACTTGTACGGTCACCGATGGGGTTAGAAGTGGAGTTAGAGAAAGGTTATGGGCCATGCCCAGTTCTCATTGACGAGAAAACCTTAGATGCAGCCTTGATCCAACTTAGGATGGCAGACTTTGATGTCATCTTGGGAATCGACTGGTTAGCTAGGCATTCTGCGAACCTATTATGCGCCGAAAAGAAGTTAACATTTAAAGACAAAGAAGGAGAAGAATTCAATTTTGTGGGAACCAAACTTCCCCGTAAACGCAAGCTCATACTCTCAGTACTAAAGGCTAAGAAGTGCCTTGAGAAGGGGGCAGTCGGGTATCAAGTATCAGTGGTCGACCTCACCAAGGAAGCACCACGGATGGAAGATATTGATGTCGTGCAGGACTACCCCGACATATTTACTGAGGAACTACTAGGATTACCACCCGACAGAGCAACAGAGTTTGTGATAGACCTTACACCTGGAGCCGCACCAGTATAAAAAGCACCTTATAGAATGGCTTCTACTGAACTGAAGGAATTGAAAGTGCAACTACAGGAACTGCTGGACAAGGGTTATATTCGACCCAGTATATCACCATAGGGTGTAAGACCCGTGTCAATCTAACCCGGTCTTACCACCTTGAACCAGGTTTACCCATCATGGTTGAGTCAAATGGACCAAGGGCATGAAGGAGATCGAGATCCCAGATATCAAATCGACCCAAAAACACTTTATTTTAAGGGAGGGTCGCACACCCAACTAAGCAGGGTCGGACCTCCCAAAACAGAAAGTCAGACCCTCAATTTTGAAGGGAGGGTCGGACAGCTTAAGACCCTAGGGTTGACGGGATCATTGACCCTCCCATCGACCCTCGGATCCTGCCGAAAATAGAAAATAGGAAACTTCGAGATTTTCGATTGGATTCCTTCCTAATCTCAAAGGGGCTTATTTTAGGATGTTCCTAGTCTATTTAAAAGACGTCCCTAAGCCACTTTCACTCCTTTCACAACCCTAATTGAATTGAGAGAAAGAGAGGAGAAGGAAAAGAGGAAGAAGAGAGGCAAGGAAGAGAACCTAGCAAAAAGGAAGAAAATTTCAGAGGAAAAGTAATCTTCTCAGGTATGGATACTAATTCCATGAGTTTCTACAGACCTTAGGATAATTATTGAAGAGAGAGTGATCACGGAGAAACCCAAACCATCCATCCATGGTTAGGTTTCCATGGAAAACCATAGGAGGATGCACGAAAACTATTTAGATGGTTTATACATGGTTCTAGACCATGGAATGAATGTTGAGTGAATGTACGAAGCAAGCCATAGGACCCCAAACACGAAGAATGGATTAAAAGTGGAAATTGGACCAGAGTGCACCGAGGGTCGCACCGAGGGTCGATAAACCATCTGACCCTAGGTGTTTATGACCATCGACCCTCAGCATTCGGGAAGTCCAGAAAGAGGGGAGGGTCGATAGACCCATCGACCCTAGCATCGACCCTAGCATCGACCCTCAGTTGACAGAATGGTTTTTAAATTCTGAATTAATTCTAATTAAATTCTATCGACTTTGTTAGGTCTTCTAGCAATATAATAACAGTATAAAGGTGATTTTAAAGCTTGGAAAAATATCTTTTAGCAAGCTAAGGTGAGGAACCTTAACCCCAAACTAAATTGGTTAATAATAAACTGTTTTCTATTTCTTGAGTCCTATGCCATGCTTGATTCTATGCGAATATGTTTGTAATGTGCATACAACATGCCATCCAATATTTCTATTACTTGTTCATGCATATTTATTTTATTGTTTATAACATGATGATGATGATGATGATAGGAATAGGCATGTGCTTGTATGTGTGTGGTTGATGTGCTTGATGCGAGCGAGTATCAGGGGAGGTGTGATGAGAACGTCAATAAACGTTAACCTTTGGCGGGTCTCAGCACTTTAGCTCTATCTCTAACTCAAGTCTTGTGCATTGGCATCGTCGTATCGCCATTACTTTAGCAGAACTATTATGTCATAGAGTATCAGGGGAGGTGGTCTCGGTCCTTGTAGTCTCTAACTCTACCGGGGGGCCTTAGCTCTATCTCTATGGACATTCTGAGGGATGCTGGGGTGAGGCCTTGGATACACTGTTTGGCATTAGGATTGGTTAGTTGCGAGCCCAGTTTGCAGCCCTCGCCAACAGGGGCTTACGTGTTGGTATGTCACTATATAGCAATAAACGTAACCTTTGTTATATATTGTTCATGATTGGGTGCATATGAGTTGACGATAAACGTGATCTTCGGATAACGTCACACACTCGTGTATAGAGGCAGAGTTAATAAACGCGACCTTTGGCTACCTCAACCTTTCTATAGCATACTGCAAACTTTAAACCAGACCAAAGATATAAATTGACTTTTTGCATGCATATGTATTGTTGCATTATTTTGGCTACTCACTGAGCCGTGTTGTGTGCTCACCCCTCGACGTCGAATATTTTTAGTTGATGATGCAGGTTACACAGTTGAAGATTATATGAACGCGTCTGCGTACGGGAATATAGCAGCAATGGACGCTGGAGCTGAAGATGATACACACGACTACTCTTGCGAGTGCAACTCGTGTATATTTGATTAGATATTTTATATGTTTCTTTCATTGGATTTATAAAGATTTGTATTTGATATTTAAATATTTATGTCTCAGTTGGAAACAGAATAATTTGCTATTAAATTATTGATATCATCTTAGTTCTCAGTTCATTTATTTATAAGATTTTCGCTATTGTGTATTTACTCTGATTATGATTGTGGATGCGTGTAAGTTTGGATAACGCGGGGATAGCCTATTTGAGATCCTGGTTGAACCGTTGGTTATTTAGCGGTTCATCACACCATTCTGAATAGTGCAGAATTGGGGTGTGACAACTTGGTGTCAGAGCGTCTCAGGCCTTGCCCGCCGAACTGACACACATTCAAGACCATTGTGAACTGAGATAGGATAAATTAAAAGCTTTAATACAAACACACTGTAAGCACAAGTGATGATTGAAACCAAATTAAAAAGAGAATAATGCATCTATTAAAGGAAAAACAGATTACATACAATGAGTGAGAGAAACAAAACGTATATACATCGCTAAAGCAGAGTACAGTCTACAACCCGAACAGTTACTCTGTAGTACAAGGAAAAATAAAAGTACACTCAGGAAGCTGGAGGCGAAGGAGGAGGCGGGGTCTCACGATTTCTATCATAGTCCTCAGCATAGACCCTAGTCAACCAGGCCACCTGGGTCTGGGTCGTCTGGAGACTAGCTGTGAGACCGGCTATCCTCTGATCAGTCGCACGCTGCACCTCTAGGAGCTCTCCCATCTGAGCGTCTGATGCGTGCTGAGCAGCCAACAGCTCATCCATCCTCAAATCAGATCTGCGCTGAGCATCCCTGAGCTCACGCAATATCTCCATCATATCAGAAGGTGGATGAGAAGGATCGGCCTCAGGTGCAGGAGCCGCCGCAGAAGATGTACCAACTCCAGTCGCATGTGTGGGTGATGGCGGTGGTATCGCGTCGACATCCATATACATGCGATCGTCATCGTCGACCGGATCCCCACGAGCTCTAGCAGCAGCAGCAGCAGCAGCCTCAGCATCAGCCATCTCGACCCGAGTGTTTGGGCGCACCATCGCGTTCCTCTCCTCATCGCTAACCTCTACATCTCGCAGCCCCATCTTGCAGATAGCCTCCCAATCTAGAGGCGACGAGAAGGTCTTCTCCTGGATCTTCTCATCTACTAGATCCACCCCCAGACGGGTCAGTAACACTGTAATCATGCGTCCATAGGGTAGATTATCCCTATGACCGGACAATGTGGCACTAATCATCGTCCGCATGATGATGTAAGGAAGGCAGACCGGCTGACGAGTGCAGATGCTGTAGATCAAGAACTGGGTCAGCTGAGACACCCTCTCATAGTGCCCACTCTACGGGATCAGATTATGCTGGATAATCTTGCAGAAAACCCATGGAGCTGGACGCAAGTTGCAAGCTCTCATCTGCCATCTATCGGGACGGAGCAACTGGTTGTCGATCTCTGCCTTCATCTCCATCTCAACAAACTGTGGCTCTCCCGGCGCACAGTACACCATAGGGCCATCATAGGGAATGCCCAACAGATCGGCCAGTTGCCGATAATCAAAGGAGATGTGCACCCCCTTGACGTAGCTGGTGATGCGCAACTCCTGACCGTGTTCAACATCATTGTAATTCCCCACCACCTGGAGATTACAATAGAACTGGCGCACCAAGTCTGGACATGTGCACGCGTCATATGTGATGACAGAAAGCCACCCCATATCACCAAATGCTCCCTCTACATTGAACAAGGCTAGCTCAGCCAAGTTCACCATGCGACCCCCTTCCACTTTCTTACGGGCATAGTCAGCATACTGTGCCTCGGCTTCATTCGAACGGAAGCGAAGTGGATCACGCAATCTTGGCACTTTGGTACGGGCCATAGTATCTGCAAAATAAGAAAGAGAAAAGAAACAAGGAGTTAGCAGGATAAAAATCCAAAATTTGATTCAATAACGACGTAAGTTGACCATAAAGTCCCATTTCTCACCATACAAGTGGGCACAAGAACTTTCATAGGTTAAAACATATCCTACAACCCACATGCAGTAGGAAATTTTAACTGACGATGTCCAATTTGAAGAAATTCAAGAAAAATATAAAATGTCGACAAATTAGGGCAAAAAGAGAAAATTTCAAGTTTCTCGATGACCAACCGATGAAACTCAGAAATTTTTGAGGGCTTTCGTTCCTCGAGACACCAATAACAAAAGCCCCCAATAAAAATCGAATTTTTACGGTTGGAAAAAGTTTAATTTGAAAAATACAAGTTAAATGAGTAAAAACCTAGAAATAAAAACCTAAAAACAGGTAAAGTTGGGAAAGTATACCTGTAGAGGTGATGTGGATGTCGAAACTCGGACTAAGAATGATCCACAACAGTGAAGTAGCACTGTAGCAACTCGGGGAGAAGAGACGAGTCGAAACGGAGGAGGAATAGTGAGAAATGACCCAAAATCGGATCTTAAAAATCTGATTTTTGGTCCGAGGGTCGGACAATTCAACTGACACCATCGACCCTCGGATCGACCCTCCAATCGACCCTCGGCTCTCAGGAATCTGACAGAAAATCAAGGGTCGGACTGAGGGTTGGATACCCATCGACCCTTGCATCGACCCTCAGCTCTCGGGAAGAATAGGTCATTCCCAGGGTCGGATACCAAGGGTCGGACATACCATCGACCCTCACCATCGACCCTACATAGAAAAGACAGTATTTTTTTACAGAATGAATTGGGGATTTTGAATTTTATATCGGTTAGCGTGCCTACATGAAGTATAAATGATTTCTCACTGATTTTGATGATTTTCAGGCACCACCCATCTCAGAAGGAAATATGTCTGGACGTAGAGTGACCCGACAGACCCGAAACACAGTCCCACCACCACCACCCGTGGAGGAGACTAGTCAAGAGAATAACCATGTACCGGAAAATCCAGAACCGGTAAACCCTACAAACTTGCCACCTCCACCACCAGAGCTAGCAACAGTGGTGATGAATCTGGCACAGCAGCTGCAACAGATGCAACACGCACAAGCTCAAATGCAGGTTGCAATGGGAGTTATGTTTCAAGCCACTCAGGCTGCAACCATGCACACTGGGCAAGCTAGTGCGGCACCGGTGGGTAACCACCCAGCTCAACAGACACCTCAACAACCGGCTGCACCAGTTCCAGTGCAGGTCCTGGAAGCATCACAGGCTAACTATCAGTACCCACCCCATATGTTTGGGGCATACCAGAATCAGCTAGACCACTCCCGACTAGTGGAGAGATTCTTGAAGATGAAGCCCAGGGAATTTAATGGCAAACCGTCTGATCCATTATGGCCAGCACACTGGATAGACGAGATGGAAAGAAATTTTCTTATGATGACTATTACTGAAGAAGAGAAAGTATTGTGTGCCACCTTCATGCTCAAAGGCGACGCACATCATTGGTGGAAATCGACCAGGGCCTATCTATTGACTAAGCACGCCCTACTGACTTGGGCTATATATAAAGAAGCTTTCTTCGAGAAATATTTTCCACGAAGCTTCAGGGATTCGATGGAGAAGGAGTTCCTGAGTCTTTATCAGGGACAGATGTCAGTGGATGCGTACCAACAGCGTTATGAAGAGCTGTTTTTCTTCGCACCACTGAGTATGCAAGAGGAAGAAACCAAAACCCGTAGGTTTGTCACGGGACTGAGAGGAAGCATCAGGGAACATGTTCTGGGATTAGAAAAGACAATATATAATGAAGCTGTCCAGATCGCTCGAGTGATTGAATCGAGCCAGAAAGAGAGTTATTTCACTCAAAACAAAGGCATAAAAAGGCCAGCTGGGAATTCGTATAACGGAGGCAATAACAGGACGTATAAGCCCTTCCGTCCTTAGAATTTTAATGCTGCAACCAAGACTACTTCCGCAGCTCAACCTCAGCCAAAGACAAATTGTGAAGCCCCGAAGTGTTTCAACTGCAACCAACCCGGACATATGGCAAGAGAGTGCCCAAAGCCCAAGAAGCAATTCCATCAGGGACGGGTATATGCTGTTACGTCCGAAGATGCGGCCGCATCACCAGATGTGGTCACAGGTATGACTGAAACTCTTAAAGTTATAATTACATTGAATGAGCATGTAGACTAAGTAAAGATAAATCATAGGTATTGTACCTATAAATGGCGTACCCGCCAGAGTACTCTTCGATTCCAGAGCTACTAATTCATTTATATCTGTGTCATTTGGAAAGAAGATAAACTTACCCATCAAGACATTAGACTACAAATTACTTGTACGATCACCGATGGGGTTAGAAGTGGAACTAGAAAAGGGTTACGGACCATGTCCAGTTCTCATTGGAGAGCAGACCTTAGATGCAACCTTGATACAACTTGAGATGGCAGACTTTGATGTCATCTTGGGAATGGACTGGTTAGCTCCGCATTCTGCAAGTTATGCGCCGAAAAGAAGCTAACATTCAAAGACAAAGAAGGGGCAGAATTCAGTTTCTCGGGAACCAAACTTCCCCGGAGACGCAAGCTCATACTTTCAGCATTAAAGGCTAAGAAGTGCCTTGAGAAGGGAGCAGTCGGGTATCTAGTATCAGTGGTTGACCTAACCAAGGAAGCACCACGAATGGAAGATATCGATGTCGTACGGGATTACCCTGACGTATTTTCGGAGGAACTACCCGGATTACCACCCGACTGTGCCACAGAGTTTGTAATAGACCTGATACCTGGAGCCGCACCAGTATCAAAGGCACCTTATGGAATGGCTCCTACTGAACTGAAGGAATTAAAAATGCAACTACAAGAGCTGCTAGACAAGGGTTATATTCGACCCAGTATATCTCCATGGGGAGCACTGGTACTGTTCGTGAAAAAGAAGGATGGTAGCGTTCGATTGTGTATCGACTATCGGGAGTTGAACAAACTGACAATCAAGAATCAATATCCACTACCCAGGATCGATGAGTTGTTCGATCAGTTACAAGGAGCAAAAGTATTTTCAAAGATCGATCTTCAATCGGGCTATCATCAGCTCAAGATTAAAGAAGGTGACTTTCCGAAGACAGCTTTCAGGACAAGATACGGACATTATGAATTCTTAGTAATGTCATTCGGATTAACTAATGCACCGGCAACGTTCATGGAACTTATGAACCGAGTTTTCCACGATATGTTGGATATGTCGGTGATAGTATTTATTGATGATATATTGGTATACTCCAAGGACAAGGAAACCCATATCAAGAACCTAAACGCAGCCTTACAGCGGTTAAGGAAAGAGAAACTATATGCCAAATTTTCTAAGTGTGAGTTTTGGCTAAGTGAAGTCACATTCTTAGGCCACGTGGTATCCGCAGAAGGAATCAAAGTGGACCCCAGCAAAATCGAGGCTATTGTGAAGTGGGAAGCACCAAAGAGCGTTTCAGAAATTAGAAGCTTTCTGGGTCTAGCTGGTTATTATCGGAGATTCGTAGAAGACTATTCTCGGATTGCCGTACCTCTCACCAGTTTGACCAAGAAAGGTGAGAAGTTTATGTGGACCGACAAATGTGAGAAGAGCTTCTAGACATTGAAGGCCAGATTGATATCCGCCCTGATTCTGACCATTCCCGTTCTAGGATTGACATTTACCTTATACACTGATGCATCGGGATTGGGATTAGGATGTGTGCTCATGCAAGGAGAGCAAGTGATTGCTTATGCTTCAAGACAGTTAAAGGTACATGAGAAAAATTACCCCACTCATGATTTGGAGTTAGCGATAGTAGTACATGCGGTCAAGATATGGAGACATTACCTATACGGGGAGAAATTTCAGATTAAGTCGGACCATAAAAGTCTTACTTATCTATTTAATCAGAAGGAGTTGAATATGAGACAAAGGAGATGGTTGGAACTATTGAAAGACTATGATTGTGATATCCAGTATCATCCGGGAAAAGCGAACGTGGTAGCGGATGCATTGAGCAGAAAAGCAATGATAAAATCTCAAGGAGAAGTTAGCACGACTGGAACAATGTGTACCAACGGAATGGTGTTCAATCACGGCAATGAGCAGTATGTGATAGATACAACAGATGAATCAGCGAACCAAGGGTTTATTCATCGGTTCTCGAATATGTTCGCGGCATTGAAGATTATACCGGATATAGTGGACGAAGTGAAGACAGTTATCAAATTAGATCCTTATCTGAGAACAGTACAAGAAGATATTGAGAAAGGTAGGACCAACCCTGAGTTCACCTTGGATGATGAGAAGGTACTGAAATATAAAGGGAGAATATGTATACCTGAAACAGAAAGTATTGACATTAGACACCGACTGATGAAAGAAGCCCATACCACCATCTATTCGATACATCCTGGAAGTATAAAAATGTATAATGATCTGAAGAAATTATATTGGTGGAGGGGAATGAAAGCAGATGTAGCTAAGTTCGTGTCTCAATGCCTAAATTGTCAGAAAGTAAAAGCTGAACGACAAAGACCCGCAGGACTGTTACAGCCATTACCAGAACCAGCATGGAAATGGGACTGCATCACTAGGGACTTCGTCACAGGACTACCATTGGCTCCTCGAGTAGTTGACGCAGTTTGGGTGATTGTAAACCGTCTGACTAAAACAGCTCGCTTCATACCGATACGACCCCAATATACACTAGAAAGGTTAGCAAAGCTGTATGTGGATAATATTGTTCGGTTACATGGTGTTCCAGAAAGCATTGTGTCCGATAGAGATCCAAGATTTACTTCAAAATTTTGGGAAGGACTACAAAAGGCTATGGGTACGACATTGAAGTTTAATACTGCATTCCACCCACAGATAGATGGACAGTCAGAACGTACAATCCAGATTCTAGAAGATATGCTACGAGCATGTGTGATTGATTTCAAAGGATCATGGGACGAAAAGTTACCATTGATCGAGTTCGTTTACAATAACAGCTATCAGGCTACTATACAGATGTCACCTTATCAAGCACTGTATGGCAGGAAGTGTCGAACTCCCTTGTTTTGGAATGAAGTTGGAGACGTAGTATTATTGGACTAAAATTTGTTGAAGAGACTTGTCGAGTGGTCGACATCATCAAGGAAAGAGTAAGAACAGCTCAGAACCGCCAGAAGCAATATGCAGATACTCGACGAAGGGATCTAGAGTTCGCCGTAGGTGATAAAGTATTTCTGAAGGTATCGCCTATGCGAGGATTAAAGATGTTTGGACAGAAAGGAAAACTAAGTCCAAGATATGTCGGACCATATGAAATTCTAGCTAAACGTGGAAAAGTGGCTTATCAGTTAGCACTACCACCATCTATGTCAAGTGTGCATGACGTATTTCACATTTCCCTATTGAAGAAGTATGTCAAAGACCCAACGCATGTCTTGACAGTAGATTTGCCGGAATTGACTGATGATTTGACATTCGAAGTAACACCAACAGAAATCACCAATCGAAAGGTTCAACGTCTACGCAACAGAGATATCTACTATGTTAAGGTCACTTGGAAAAGTAGAGACATGGAAGAAATTACATGGGAAGAAGAAAATGCTATGCGGAAACAATACCCTCACTTATTTGATTCAGAAGGTACGTACAATTTCGAGGACGAAATTTTTATAAGTTGGGGGGAGTTGTAAGACCCGTGTCAAATTAACCCGGTCTTACCACCTTGAACCAGGTTTACCCATCATGGTCGAGTCAAATGGACCAAGGGCATGAAGGAGATCGAGATCCCAGGTATCAAATCGACCCAACAACACTTTATTTTAAGGGAGGGTCGCACACCCAGCTAAGCAGGGTCGGACCTCCCAAAACAGAAAGTCAAACCCTCAGTTTTGAAGGGAGGGTCGGACAGCTTAAGACCCTAGGGTCGACGGGATCATCGACCCTCCCATCGACCCTCGGATCCTACCGAAAATAGAAAATAGGAAACTTCAAGATTTTCGATTGGATTCCTTCCTAATCTCAAAGGGGCTTATTTTAGGATGTTCCTAGTCTATTTAAAGGACGTCCCTAAGCCACTTTCACTCCTTTCACACCCCTAATTGAATTGAGCGAAAGAGAGGAGAAGGAAAAGAGGAAGAAGAGAGGCAAGGAAGAGAACCTAGCAAAAAGAAAGAAAATTTCAGAGGAAAAGTAATCTTCTCAGGTATGGATACTAATTCCATGAGTTTCTACAGACCTTTGGATAATTATTGAAGAGAGAGTGATCTCGGAGAAACCCAAACCATCCATCCATGGTTAGGTTTCCATGGAAAACCATAGGAGGATGCACGAAAACTATTTAGATGGTTTATACATGGTTCTAGACTATGGAATGAATGTTGAGTGAATGTAGGAAGCAAGCCATAGGACCCCAAACACGAAGAATGGATTAAAAGTGGAAATTGGACCAGAGTGCACCGAGGGTCGCACCGAGGGTCGATAGACCATCCGACCCTAGGTGTTTATGACCATCGACCCTCAGCATTTGGGAAGTCCAGAAAGAGGGGAGGGTCGATAGACCCATCGACCCTAGCATCGACCCTCAGTTGACATAATGGTTTTTAAATTCTGAATTAATTCTAATTAAATTCTATCGACTTTGTTAGGTCTTCTAGCAATATAATAACAGTATAAAGGTTATTTTAAAGCTCGGAAAAGTATCTTTAAGCAAGCTAAGGTGAGGAACCTTAATCCCAAACTAAATTGGTTAATAATAAACTGTTTTCTATTTCTTGAGTCCTATGCCATGCTTGATTCTATGCGAATATGTTTGTAATGTGCATACAGCATGCCATCTAATATTTCTATTACTTGTTCATGCATATTTATTTTATTGTTTATAACATGATGATGTTGATGATGATGATAGGAATAGGCATGTGCTTGTATGTGTGTGGTTGATGTGCTTGATGCGAGCGAGTATCAGGGGAGGTGTGATGAGAACGTCAATAAACGTTAACCTTTGGCGGGTCTCAGCACTTTAGCTCTATCTTTAACTCAAGTCTTGTGCATTGGCATCGTCGTATCACCATTACTTTAGCAGAACTATTATGTCATAGAGTATCAGGGGAGGGGGTCTCGGTCCTTGTAGTCTCTGACTCTACCGGGGGGCCTTAGCTCTATCTCTATGGACATTCTAAGGGATGCTGGGGTGAGGCCTTGGATACACTGTTTGGCATTAGGATTGGTTTGTTGCGAGCCCAGTTTGCAGCCCTCGCCAACAGGGGCTTACGTGTTGGTATGACACTATATAGCAATAAACGTAACCTTTGTTATATATTGTTCATGATTGGGTGCATGTGAGTTGACGATAAACGTGATCTTCGGGTAACGTCACACACTCGTGTATAGAGGCGGAGTCAATAAACGCCACCTTTGGCTACCTCAACCTTTCTATAGCATACTGCAAACTTTAAACCAGACCAAAGATATAAATTGACTTTTTGCATGCATATGTATTATTGCATTGTTTTGGCTACTCACTGAGCCGTGTTGTGTGCTCACCCCTCGACGTCGAATATTTTTAGTTGATGATGCAGGTTACACAGTTGAAGATTATATGAACGCCTCTGCGTACGGGAATATAGCAGCAATGGACGCTGGAGCTGAAGATGATACATACGACTCCTCTTGCGAGTGCAACTCGTGTGTATTTGATTAAATATTTTATATGTTTCTTTCATTGGATTTATAAAGACTTGTATTTGATATTTAAATATTTATGACTTAGTTGGAAACAGAATATTTTGCTATTAAATTATTGATATCATCTTAGTTCTCAGTTCATTTATTTATAAGATTTCCGCTATTGTGTATTTACTCTGATTATGATTGTGGATGCGTGTAAGTTTGGATAACGTGGGGATAGCCTATTTGAGATCCTGGTTGAACCGTTGGTTATTTAGTGGTTCATCACACCATTCTGAATAGTGCGGAATTGGGGTGTGACAACTTGTTGTCAGAGCGTCTCAGGCCTTGCCCGCCGAACTGACACACATTCAAGACCATTGTGAACTGAGATAGGATAAATTAAAAGCTTTAATACAAACACACTGTAAGCACAAGTGATGATTGAAACCAAATTAAAAAGAGAATAATGCATCTATTAAAGGAAAAACAGGTTACATACAATGAGTGAGAGAAACAAAACGTATATACATCGCTAAAGCAGAGTACAGTCCACAACCCGGACAGTTACTCTGTAGTACAAGGAAAAATAAAAGTACACTCAGGAAGCTGGAGGCGAAGGAAGAGGCGGGGCCTCACGATCTCTATCATAGTCCTCAGCATAGACCCTAGTCAACCAGGCCACCTGGGTCTGGGTCGTATGGAGACTAGCTGTGAGACCGGCTATCCTCTGATCAGTCGCACACTGCACCTCTAGGAGCTCTCCCATCCGAGCGTCTGATGCGTGCTGAGCAGCCAACAGCTCATCCATCCTCAAATCAGATCTGCACTGAGCATCGCTGAGCTCACGCAATATCTCCATCATATCAGAAGGTGGATGAGAAGGACCGGCCTCAGGTGCAGGAGCCGCCGCAGAAGATGTACCAACTCCAGCCGCATGTGTGGGTGATGGCGGTGGTATCGCGTCGACATCCATATACATGCGATCGTCATCGTCGACCGGATCCCCACGAGCTCTAGCAGCAGCAGCAGCAGCCTCAGCATCAGCCATCTCGACCCGAGTGTGAGGGCGCACCATCGCGTTCCTCTCCTCATCGCTAACCTCTACATCTCGCAGCCCCATCTTGCAGATAGCCTCCCAATCTAGAGGCGACGAGAAGGTCTTCTCCTGGATCTTCTCATCTACTAGATCCACCCACAGACGGGTCAGTAACACTGTAATCATGCGTCCATAAGGTAGATTATCCCTATGACCGGACAATGTGGCACTAATCATCGTCCGCATGATGATGTAAGGAAGGCAGACCGGCTGACGAGTGCAGATGCTGTAGATCAAGAACTGGGTCAGCTGAGACACCCTCTCATAGTGCCCACTCTGCGGGATCAGATTATGCTGGATAATCTTGCAGAAAACCCGTGGAGCTGGACGCAAGTAGCAAGCTCTCATCTGCCATCTATCGGGACGGAGCAACTGGTTGTCGATCTCCGCCCTCATCTCCATCTCAACAAACCGTGGCTCTCCGGCCCACGGTACACCATAGGGCCATCATAGGGAATGCCCAACAGATCGGCCAGTTGCCGATAATCAAAGGAGATGTGCACCCCCTTGACGTAGCTGGTGATGCGCAACTCCTGACCGTGTTCAACATCATTGTAATTCCCCACCACCTGGAGATTACAATAGAACTGGCGCACCAAGTCTGGACATGTGCACGCGTCATATGTGATGACAGAAAGCCACCCCATATCACCAAATGCTCCCTCTACATTGAACAAGGCTAGCTCAGCCAAGTTCACCATGCGACCCCCTTCCACTTTCTTACGGGCATAGTCAGCATACTGTGCCTCGGCTTCATTCGAACGGAAGCGAAGTGGATCACGCAATCTTGGCACTTTGGTACGGGCCATAGTATCTGCAAAATAAGAAAGAGAAAAGAAACAAGGAGTTAGCAGGATAAAAATCCAAAATTTGATTCATTAACGACGTAAGTTGACCATAAAGTCCCATTTCTCACCATACAAGTGGGCACAAGAACTTTCATAGGTTAAAACATATCCTACAACCCACATGCAGTAGGAAATTTTAACTGACGATGTCCAATTTGAAGAAATTCAAGAAAAATCGAAAATGTCGACAAATTAGGGCAAAAAGAGAAAATTTCAAGTTTCTCGATGACCAACCGATGAAACTCAGAAATTTTTGAGGGCTTTCGTTCCTCGAGACACCAATAACAAAAGCCCCCAATAAAAATCAAATTTTTACGGTTGGAAAAAGTTTAATTTGAAAAATACAAGTTAAATGAGCAAAAACCTAGAAATAAAAACCTAAAAACAGGTAAAGTTGGGAAAATTAACCTGTAGAGGTGATGTGGATGTCGAAACTCGGACTAAGAATGATCCACAACAGTGAAGTAGCACTGTAGCAACTCGGGGAGAAGAGACGAGTCGAAACGGAGGAGGAATAGTGAGAAATGACCCAAAATCGGATCTTAAAAATCTGATTTTTGATCCGAGGGTCGAACAATTCGACTGACACCATTGACCCTCGGATCGACCCTCCAATCGACCCTAGGCTCTCGGGAATCTGACAGAAAATCAAGGGTCGGACTGAGGGTCGGATACCCGTCAGTCCTGGATTGCCGTACCTCTCACCAGTTTGACTAAGAAAGTTGAAAAGTTTGTGTGGACGGATAAATGTGAGAAGAGTTTCCAGACATTGAAGACCAGATTGATATCCGCTCTGATTTTGACTATTCCTGTCCCAGGACAGCCATTTACCCTGTACACTGATGTGTCAGGACTAGGATTAGGATGTGTGTTTATGCAAGGAGAACAACTAATTGCTTATGCCTCAAGACAGTTGAAGACACATGAGATAAGCTATCCCACTCATGATTTGGAGTTAGCAGCAGTGGTACATGCTGTTAAGATATGGAGACATTACCTATACGGAGAGAAGTTTCAGATTAAGTCGGACCATAAAAGTCTTACTTCTTTGTTTAACCAGAAGGAGTTGAATATGAGACAAAGAAGATGGCTGGAACTACTGAAAGACTATGAATGTGATATCCAGTATCATCCGGGGAAAGCTAATGTAGTAGCAGACGCGTTGAGCAGAAAGGCAATGATAAAATCTCATGGAGAGGTTAGCACAACTGCAGAAATGTGTACTACCGGAATGGTATTCAATCACGGCAACGAGTAATATGTGATAGATACAGCGGATGGGTCAGCCAACCAAGGGTTTATTCATCAGTTTTCAAATATGTTCGCTGCATTGAAGATTATATCGGACATAATTGATGAAGTGAAGACAGCTATCAAATCAGACCCTTACCTGAGAATGGTGCAAGAAGACATCAAAAAAGGTAGAACTAACCCTGAGTTCACCTTGGACAAAGAGAAGGTACTGAAGTACAAAGGAAGGATATGTGTACCCGAAACAGAAAGTGTGGACATTCGACACCGACTGATGAAAGAAGCCCATACCACCATCTATTCAATACATCCTGGAAGTACAAAAATGTATCATGATGATCTAAAGAAACTATATTGGTGGAGAGGGATGAAAGCAAATGTAGCTAAGTTCGTGTCTCAATGCCTAAATTGTCAGAAAGTAAAGGCTGAACGACAAAGACCCGCAGGACTGTTACAGCCGTTATCAGAGCCAGCATGGAAATGGGACTGCATCACTATGGACTTTGTCACGGGATTACCACTGACTCCTCGAGTGGTTGACGCAGTTTGGGTGATTGTAGACCGTCTGACTAAGACAGCTTGCTTTATACCGATACAACCTCAGTATACACTGGAAAGGTTAGCAAAGCTGTATGTGGATAATATTGTTCGATTACACGGTGTACCAGAGAGCATTGTGTCCGATAGAGATCCACGATTTACTTTTAAGTTTTGAGTGGGATTGCAAAAGGCTATGGGTACAACATTGAAGTTTAGTACTGCATTCCATCCACAGACAGATGGACAGTCAGAGCGTACAATTCAGATTCTAAAAGATATACTACGAGCATGTGTAATTTATTTCAAAGGATCATGGGATGAAAAGTTACCACTGATTGAGTTCGCTTATAACAATAGCTACCAGGCTACTATATAGATGTCACCCTACGAAGCACTGTTTGGCAGAAAGTGTCGAACCCCTTTATTTTGGAATGAAGTTGAAGAACGTAGTATTGTTGGGCCTGAATTTTTCGAAGAGACTTGTCGCGTGGTCGACATTATCAAGGAATAGGTAAGAATAGCTCAGAACCGTCAGAAGCAAGCAGAGATCTTGAGTTCACCGTAGGTGATAAAGTATTCTTGAAGGTATCGCCTATGCGAGGATTGAAACGGTTCGGACAGAAAGGGAAACTAAGTCCAAGATATGTCGGGCCATATGAGATTTTAGCTAAGCATGGAAAAGTGGCTTACCAGTTAGCACTACCACCATCTATGTCAAGTGTGCATAACGTATTTCATATTTCCCTATTGAAGAAGTATGTCAAGGACCCAACGCACGTCCTGACAGTAGATCTACCAGAATTGACTAATGAATTGACATTTGAAGTAACACCAACTGAAATCACCAACCGAAAGGTTCAACGACTACGCAACCGAGATATCTATTATGTTAAGGTTACTTGGAGAAGTAGAGACTTGAAAAAAATTACATGGGAAGAAGAGAATGCTATGCGGAAGCAATACCCTCACTTATTTGATTCAGAAGGTACGTACAATTTCGAGGACGAAATTTTTTATAAGTAGGGGGGAGTTGTAAGACCCGTATCAACTAACCCGTTCTTATCACCTTGAACCAGGTTTACCCATCATGGTTGAGCAAAATGGACCAAGGGCGTGAAGGAGATCGTGATCCTAGGTATTAAATTGATCAAAAAATACTTAAATTAAGGAGAGGGTCACATACCCAGCAAGAGAGGGTCGGACCCCCTAAGATAGAAAGTCAGTCCCCCTGTTTTACAGAGGGGGTCGGACACTTTCGGAGTTAAGGGTCGACGGGATCATCGACCCCCTCATCGACCCCAGTTGCCGCCAGAAACAGAAATTAAGAATTTTTTCTAATTTTGGTTGGACTCTTTCCTAAAATCAATGGGACTTATTTTGGGAGGTTTTACTCTATAAATAGGACGTCCCTAAGCCCATTTCACTCCTTTTACAACCCTAATTGGATTGAGAGAAAGAGAAGAGAAGAGAAGGAAGAGAAGAAGAAGAGAAACAACGAAGAGAAGAAAGCAAAAAGGAGAAGAGTTGCAAAGAAGGAGTATTCTTCTCAGGTATGGATACTAATTCCATGAGTCTCTACAGACCTTAGGTTAGGTAATGAAGAGAGTATGATCTCGGAGAGTCCAAACCATCAACCCATGGTTATGTTTTCATGAAAAACCATGGGGAAGTCATGAAAGCCATATAGGTGAATGAATCATGGTTCTAGACCGTAAAACATGTGTAATATGGACTGTAGTAACAAGCCATATGACCCCAAACACGAAGAATGGACTGAAAGGAAGAAAATTGATCAAAACCCACAGGGGGTCGTACAGGGGGTCGATGGCCAATCGACCCTAACAGACCCTACCTCCGACCCCTAGTTAAAAACATGGTTTTTAAATTTGGAATTAATTCTAATTAAATTATATCGACTTTGTTAGGTCTTCTAGCAATATAATAATATTATAAAGGTGATTCTAAAGCTTGGAAGAGGATCTATTAACAAGCTAAGGTGAGGGAACAAGACCTAAACTAACTGGTTATTAATAAGCTGTTTTATTTCTTGAGTCCAATGCCATATTGATTCTATGCGTGTATGCTTGTATGTGCATTCAACATGTCATCCAATATTTCTATTATTTGTTTATGCATATTTACTTTATTGTTTATAACATGATGATGATGATAATAGGAATAGGCATGTGAATGTTTGTGTTTGGCCAGTGTATATGGTGCGGATAGGGATGGTATCAACCGGTACAGCCATCACCGTTCTTCATGGGGTGTATATTGTGCCATGGTCTAATCAAGTCATGTCCACTGACGTCGTTGTATCGCCATTACCTTAGCAGAACTATTATGTCGTAGAGTATCAGGGGAGGTGGTCTCGGTCCTTGTAGTCTCTGACTCTACTAGGGGGCCTTAGCTCTATCTCTATGGATGTTCTGAGGGATGCTGGGGTGAGGCATTGGATACACTGTTTGGCATTAGGATTGGTTACTTGCGAGCCCAGTTTGCAACCCTAGCCAGCAGGGGTTTATTTGTTGGTATGGTATCAACCGGTACAGCCATGACCGTTCTTCATGGGGTGTATATTGTGCCATTCTGGGTGCTTGTGGGGCGACGGTGCCGTTTTCATTGGGCGTTTCCACACATTCGTGCATAGAGGTGCGGTGGCCACCTATCCTTTCTATAGCACAATGCAAATTTTAAACCGGACCAAAGATATGATTTGACTGCATGCATATGTATTGTTGCATTGTTTTGTTTGCTCACTGAGCCGTGATGTGTGCTCACCCTTTCGACGTTGAATATTTTTAGTTGATGATGCAGGTACGACTGTTGAAGACTATGTAAGTGCTCCAGTGTACGGGAACGTGGCGGCGATGGAAGTGAAAGAGGAAGTGGATGCACATGACTCCTCTTGCGAGTGCAACTCATGTGTATTCGATTAGTTATTTTCTAGTTTTCTTTATTTGGATTTATTAAGGACATGTATTTGATATTTATTTATGTCTCAGTTGATACAGAATAATTTGCTATCTAGATATTAATATCATAGTAGATTCTCAGTTCATTTTATTATAAGACTTCCGTTATTGTGTATTTACTCTGATTCTGAATATGGATGTATGGGGTTTAGATAAAACGGATATAGCCTACTCGAGATCCTGGTTGAACCGTTGGTTTGTTAGTGGTTCATCACACCATTCTGAATAGTGCGGAATTGGGGTGTGACAACCCTCCCCTACCAATTCCTTCGTCCCCCTCGACGAGTCCTTAGCCATTTTGCTCATCATGGAATTGTCGGATTTGTTCCTCAAATTGCCATAACTCCTCAGCTCGTTCCCATGATGCTTCTCGTTCAGGTAATCCTTTCCACTTGATTAAGTACTCCTCCTGTGTTGGGACTCCCTCCTTGTTGGTGACACGTTTCGCTTGTATGCTCTCAACCTCCTTCTCAAATGATGGCATCAATGTCGCTGGGTCACGTTGTGAAACACCTCTTGTCGGGTCCTCCACATCTTCATAGTAAGGTTTAAGACAGCTTATGTGGAAGACTGGATGTATTTTCAACTAGGCAGGTAACTGAAGTTGGTAGGATACTTTTCCTACTCTCTTAATGATGGGAGAAGGCCCTTCATAGCATCGTACTAGCCCTTTGCGTACCTTTCGAAACACTTTAAATTGGTGGGGTAGTACCTACCTTTAACATGACCTTGTCCCCCTCTTTGAACTCATAAGGTCGCCTCTTCTCGTCAGCCCATTTCTTCATTCTCTTGGCGGCCTTCTCCAAGTATGTCTTAGCTATATCGGTCTGCTCCTGCCAGTCCTTAACAAACCGATACGCTATTGGACTTCTCCCTGTGTATCCCTGTGCCACTGTGTGAGGAGTCAATGGTTGTTGTCCCGTTGCTAACTCGAATGGAGTATGCCCTGATGCCTCACTCCGTTGCAAGTTATAATAGAATTGTGCTACATCAAGAAGTCGAACCCAATCCTTCTGATTAGCACTCACAAAATTTCGTAGGTACTCCTCCAGTAAGGCATTAACTCGCTCTGTTTGCCCATCGGTTTGTGGATGGAAGCTTGTAGAGCAGTGTAGTTCTGATCCAAGAAGCTTAAATACTTCAGTCCAGAAACGTCCCGTAAAGTGAGGGTCTCGATCACTCACGATCGACTGTGGAATTCCCCAATACTTCACCACATGCTTGATAAAAAGCTTAGCTGTTTCTTCTGCTGTGCAATTTGTTGGCGCCGCGATGAATGTTGCATACTTAGAGAATCGGTCGACTACTACAATGATCGACCCCAATTCTCCTACTTTAGGCAATGCTGAGATGAAGTCCACTGAAATGCTCGCCCATGGTCTCTCTGGGATAGGCAAGGGTTCTAACAATCCCTTGGTCTTCTTCCTCTCCATTTTGTCTTGTTGGCACATAAGACAAGTCCTCATGTACTCTTCAACATCTTCGTCCATCTTCGGCCAATAATAGGATGTCTCAAGGAGAGCCATCGTCCGTTTTTGGCCAGGGTGTCCTGCCCACTGAGTATCATGACACTCCCTTAAGAGTTTTTTCCTCAAATTATCCCATTTTGGCACATAAATTCGTCCTCCCTTCGCCTTTAGAAGACCCTCATCTAGCCAGAATCTGTGAGTCTTTCCTTCTCGCGCTAAGTGTATGAGACTTCTTGCCATGGAGTCCTTCTCTAATCCTTCTCTTATCATGTCGGGTAAGCTCGTTCTCAATTGGCTTATACTAGCCAACTCCTCTAACTTTAAGGAGGCAAGCTCAGCCTTTCTACTCAACCCATCAGCCACTTGGTTGATTCTCCCTGGCTGATACTCTAATACCATATCAAACTCGGCCAAGAAGTATTGCCAACGTGCTTGTTTGGGGCTGAGCTTCTTCTGGGACTGAAAGTAGCTTGTGGAAACATTGTCAGTCTTGACCACAAACTTTGAGCCCAATAGGTAGTGACACCAAGTGTAGAGACAATGTACCACTACAGTCATATCCTTCTCCTGCACTGTGTAACGTCGCTCGGTCTCATTTAACTTATGACTCTCGTAAGCTATGGGATGACCATCTTGCATTAACACTCCACCTATCGCATAGTCAGATGCATTGGTCTGAACTTCGAATGGCTTTGTATGGTCAGGAAGGGCCATGACAGGTTCTTCAATTATCGCTTGCTTCAAGTCATCAAACGCCCTCTGACACCTGACCGTCCATCTCCACTCATGTTCTTTCTTTAACAAGTCTGTAAGTGGGGCTGCTCTCCCAGAGTATGACTTGATGAACCTTCGATAGTAGTTGACGAGGCCCAAGAATGATCTCAACTCAGCTACATTAGTGGGTTCCTGTCACTCCGTTATATCCCGCACCTTCCCTTGGTCCATTCTCAATTTTCCATCCCCAATCCAATGTCCATGGAAGCATACCTTAGGTTGTGCAAAACTGCACTTCTCCCTTTTCACATACAAGGTGTTTTCCCTTAGGACTCGAAAGACTGTCCTTAGATGAACAATGTATTCTTCCAGTGTCTTACTGTAGATCACAATGTCATCTAAGTATACTACGACAAATTGATCCAAGTAGGGATGAAAGATCTTGTTCATTAAGGTACAAAAGGTGGCAGGTGCATTGGTTAAACCGAAAGGCATGACTAAAAACTCAAAGGCTCCATACCTCATCAAGCATGTCATTTTAGGTTCACCCCCTTCTGCTATACGCACCTGATAGTAGCCCGATCTCAAGTCTAGCTTTGTGAAATATTTGGCTCCACCTAGTTGATCAAACAAATCACCCACCAATGGAACTGGATATTTATTCTTGATGGTCACTTTGTTTAGTGCTTTGTAGTCTATGCATAGACGTAGACTCCCATCGTGCTTCTTCTGAAATAACATTGGGGCTCCATAGGGTGCTTTAGAAGGTCTAATGTACCCTGCATCTAGCAACTCCTTTAGTTGTCTTCGCAGTTCCTTAAGCTTTGGCGGTGACATACGATATGGTGCCATGGCCGACGGTTTGGCACCAGGGACCAACTCGATCTCGTGGTCTACCTCTCTTTGTGGAGGTAGCTTCTTAGGCAACTCGTTAGGCATTATGTCCTTATACTCATTAAGGACTGCTTCAATCTCCTGTGGTTGGGCCTTCTTGGGTCCCATATCCTCTTCCTCTCTCAAGGATGCCACATAGGTGATTTCTCCTTTCTTGAGACCCTTAGTTAGTTGGAGGGCAGAGATGAATTCTATGCTCCTCCCCTATTTCTCATGTACAACAGGTACCATGCAAGGGACGTCCTTGTCTAGGACACATACAGCTCGAAACGATGGCATAGGGATTGCTGTAGCAGCACTTAAAAAGTTCATCCCAAGAACCACCTTGAAGTCATCTATGGGTGCTATGCAGAAACTCGTAGGACCCCTCCATGCGCCCACACGAAGATCTACATCTTTTGCTACTCCAAGTATGGGTTGGGCTTTAGAGTTCACTGCCTTCATTCGGCTTGAATCCTTAACATGCCCAATCTTTTAGCTTCGTCGCTCGTGACAAAGTTATGGGTCGCCCCCGTATCAACTAATGCTCGTGTGTCTTTCTCATTGAGTTTGACATCTACGAACATTAATTCTCTTTGGTGGGACTTTGGATTCCTATTCTCACTACCCTTTAAGGCATTAAGTAATCTCATGGTACCCATGCGAGGCTCAAACGTACCTTCGTCAACTTTAACTGCATTTAGGGCCTTCTTTTATGGACAATCTCGCACCCGATGATCACCATCACATAAGAAACAACCTGTTTTCTTGGGCTCCTCTTTACCTTTGCTTGACTTCCTGAAGCTTTTGAAACTATCTTTCTTCTCTCCCTCACCTTTGCCTTTATTGTAGCTCTTAGTTTGTTTGGACTTTAAAGAGTCACTAGTTGCTAAACTCCACAAGGCGTTTGGCTGCTGCAAGTGCAGAGGCCAAATCCTTGACTCCTTGTCGTGTCAGCTCCTGTTATGCCCACTTCTGAAGTCCATCCATGAAAAAGAAGAGTCGATCCTTCTCCGACATGTCGGTGATGTCTAGCATCAAGGTTGTGAATTGCTTCACGTAGTCCCTTATCGAGCCTGTGTGCCTCAACCGCTTTAAGCTTTTACGAGCAAGATACTCCACATTCTCAGGTAGGAATTGATGTTTCAACTCTTTCTTCAATTCCTCCCATGTTGAGACAGTGCATAGTCCTTTCTCAATATATCCGTATCTTCGTCACCACCACAACATAGCATCATCAGTGAGGTTCATGACACTTGTGCTTACCTTTTCGTCCTCATCCTCCATCTTGGAAGCCTTGAAGTATTGCTCCATTTGCCAAATGAAGTTCTCTAAAACTTTGACATCCCTTGTCCCATTGAAGGGTTTAGGTTCAGGGATCCGAAGTTTAGGGATCTCTCTTTGGCTAGGCCCTCCATTGGCCATGGCTCTCTCCAGCACGGTGATCTTGGCCTTCAAGTCTTCATTGACAACTCTCAAGTTATCAATCTCTTCTTTGAGTGAATCCACCACTCCGGCAAAATCTTCTTTGACCCCGTCTAATGCTATCTTCATTGCACCCTCATGCGTCTCGACCGAATCAAAGCATTCGGTCATCTTCTTGTCTCCATTGGTCATAGTAGCCTCCAACCGATCTAGGCTAGGCTCCAAAGTTGCACCTTCATCGGACAATACCCTGCTAATGCCATGTCTCGTCATAGCTCCCCTCTTGAACTTGGCTCTGATACCACTTGTCACGGACTTCTTCTTTGAAGAAGCTAACTCACCCGTGCGACACTCGTGCAACCCTCCTATTCGTCACACAAGTCAGCCTACTCACTCAAGACTCCCTTGTTGCTAAGACTCTCAAGTCTTACTAGCACACAAAGAGAGAGAGAACAAGAGACACTTTTAGAAATGAAGCTTGGAATGCTTTGAGAATGCTCAACTCTTGTTATCTCAAATGAGGGTGGCCAACCCCTATTTATACTTGGAGGCCTTACAAATCAATGGCTAGGATTTGTACATGTGTTATTAATCCAATGGTGTAAATAATTGTCTAGAATTATCTCTAGAACTTTCTATACTACTAGATGCTTCTCTACTACTCTCTAAATATCTAATCTCCTTTCTAGAGTCTTCTTCATTTCTATGTAAGTGTGGAAGACACTAGTAGGTAGGACCTTCTAGTATATAGGTATTGGGCTTCATAGTGGGCTGGCCCAATGGAATAGTTTCTTTGTTTAAGGTGGGGTATGCCCACAAGTTTGTGACACCCAGCTTCAATGAGTAGGGGGCCATCCATTTATCATTATGTTATTGCTAAAAAGTGTCATTGTCCAATATTTATTGAAACTCTTTTCTCCCAAATTTATTTTCTCATTCATCTCAGAAAGGTAAAGTTCCACCTCTCATTCTCTTAAGGTAATTCAAAATCCCAAAATTATCCCTGATTTCCTCCCTTTTCGCAATTTCCCCCTCCTACAACACCTCTAGTATCTCGTGCCCTGTTATCATCGGATTTTGGTCAAAAATTCAATTAGAACACATGTTACAGAAGAAGAAGGGCAATCGAGTTGGGCGGGTTAGATAACCCAAGTGGCCACTCTAATGCCTCAGTTAGGGCGATAAGCAGATAAACTCAGGAAGAAGTTATCCAAGTTCAAGGTAGAGAGGGCGATTGGTAGCAAAATGAGTATAAGAGCTTAGTTGCATATAACTTATGTATCCATTTACCTTTGTGGTGAGGATTTTTATAGAGCATTGAGTGATCAAAGGATGTTCCCTTGCAATTGTAGTGATCTCGAGACTCCATCTGAGATCTTAGGGTAATCTCAGTTGTGGGTAGGGAATCTTCATGGACACATTCTCCTTAAAATTATCGATCTCCCCCCCGCCCCCCCCCACATTCTCCTTAAAAGATAGGAGTATTGGTGATGTAGGTCTAATCCGTGGTCATCTGATGGAAATCCAACAATTAGATCATTGACAATTGTCTCGAGGTTTCCTGGTAGTATGATAAAGAAAGTCTTGTCTTCTTTGGAGAATATGACTATGTGGCAGAAACCGCTACAGAGTGGATAGCCCAACGGTTCCACTCTCGAACTGGCCTTCCGTACATGGGATGTTGGTAGCAAGCACAAAATCATGGATGATTCTAAGCCCTTAGGAAATTGACATGTGTTTGTATAAGTAGCTGATCCGTGCAATGCTACGTGTAGTTTTCTGATTGGCTTCATTCTGAATAGACCTAACAGTCGCCCCTTGCTCTCCCGAGCTCGACGAGGTTGGGGGAGCAACGTTGTTTTGTACAAACTTGTTTTGGCTGATGTGATGATTTCACCTGCTGATTCAGACCTCGAGAGTCAGCTGGAGCATAGTTGCCGTGGCAGCCAGTGTAAAACCCACACCCAAAATTTCGGGCTAATTTGAATTTTTCGTCGTATGATAGGTCTCCCCACTGACACAACATTAGCGTCCGTATCAGTTAGAAGTATAACAGATCTCAGTAAGACCTTAATTAAGTCTATGACATGTAGAAACTAGTATAAGTCCATTACCAAGTCGACTTTTTAGACGCATGGCCAAAATGAATAAAAAAGGGTCGTGCGGTCAATAGGTCATGTAAGACCCGCATTCCGCTAACCCGGTTTAACAGTTTCATGCCAGGTCTTCCCATCATAACCAGCTCGAGCGACAACTGGACGTGTACATTGTGCCAATCTCTCAAAGGGAAAATTTGCCTTTTCTGATTAGGCGATCATTTTGACAATAGCAGGGGCTGCTAGGGAGACGCCACGTGTACTATTTTTGGGGAAGGCAAAGCCTTTGAATAGTCGCACCAACTGGTTTGTGAGCTGGAGGCTACCACGATGTTGTTACTTTGGAAATCGAAAAGACAAACCTCTTGGGAAGGTTTTTGAGTCCTATAAATAGGACCATTTTCTTCTTCTTTCTACTTTTGCTTCACTGTCACTTGCAAAAACTCCGCTAAAATTTTCTCTGCTGCTTATTCTTATCTTCTTGCTGCAAAAGTAAATTCATCATCTCTTTTTTGACCTTCTAGAAAACATGTTTGAGGAGATATTCTGGTCCGCTAAGTTCTTGAACTGGGGGAGACCCAAGGACTTTGGGTTTTTGCTAACCCCTCGAGAGCGAGGCCAGGATTATGATGGAGGTCGTCGGCATCCTTTTGAGCAACATCGGAGACACAAAAGGTCTCTTGAGCGCCATGGGCGTAGTTGTCCTTCTAGGCATAAACTTTCCCAGGACCATGGGGTCCCTATATCATGTTTTCCTTCTATTCCTCCCAACCCTAGGGTTGCCAGTGGCCTCAACCTCAGAGCCAGGGGGTGTTGAACCGATGGTGTCACTCCCCAAATTTAAGATACGTAAAATTTCGGAGATGGACTAAATCGACACGCATTTATTATTTTATCCAACCCAGAATCACTTATGTAAGACCCATATCAAACTAACCCGGTCTTACCACCTTAAACCAGGTCTACCCATCATGGATGAGCCAAATAGACCAAGTGCGTGAAGGAGATCACGATCCCAGGTATTAAATTGACCCAAAAACACTTAAAGTAAGGGGAGGGTCGCATACCCAGCAAGGGAGGGTCGGACCCCCCCAAGACAGAAGTCAGACCCCCAGTTATACATGGGGGGTCGGACACTTCAGGAACCAGGGGTCGACGGGATCTCTGACCCCCCTATCGACCCCCGGTACTCGATAAATCTGAAAATTAGGAAAGTTTCCTAATTTCGATGGGATTCCTTTCAAATCTCAATGGGACTTATTTTAGGAGTTTCTACTCTATAAATAGGACGTCCCTAAGCCTCTTTTGCTCCTTTTACAACCCTAATTGAATTGAGAGAAAGAGAAGAGAAGGAAGAGAAGGAAAAGAGAAGGAAAGAAGAGAAGAAGGCCAAGGGAGAAGAGTTAAAGAGAAGGAGTATTCTTCTCAGGTATGGATATCAATTCCATGAATTGCTAAAGACCTTAGGATAGATAATGTAGAGAGTATGATCTCGGAGAAACCCAAACCATCAACCTATGGTTAGGTTTTCATGGAAAACCATGGGGGAAAATCATGAAAGCCATATAGGTGGTAGAATCATGGTTCTAGACCATAGAATTTGTGTAGAATGGATTATAAGAGCAAGCCATGGGACCCCAAACACGAAGAATGGACTGAAGGAAGAAAATCGACCAAAACCCACAGGGGGTCGCATGGGGGGTCGATGGCCAATCGACCCTACCAGACCCTGAGCATCGACCCCCAGTGTTCGGGAAGTCCAGAATAGGGGTGGTCGCACCCAGGGTCGATCATTACTCCGACCCTACCTCCGACCCCCGGTTAACAGAATGATTTTTAAATTTAGAATTAATTCTAATTAAATTCTATCGATTTGTTAGGTCTTCTAGCAATATAATAACAATATAAATGTGATCTTAAAGCTTGTAAGAGGATCTATTAGCAAGCTAAGGTGAGGAAATAGAACTCTCAACTAATTGGTTAATAACAAACTATTTTCTTTTTTCTTGAGTCCAATGCCATGCTTGATCCTATGCGAATATGTTTGTAATGTGCATACAACATGTCATCCAATATTTCTATTATTTGTTCATGCATATTTACTTTATTGTTTATAACATGATGATGATGATGATGATAGAAATATGCATGTGAATGTATGTGTGTGGTTGGTGTACTTGATGCGAGCGAGTATCAGGGGAGGTGTGATGGGAACGTCAATAAACATTAACCTTTGGCGGGTCTCAGCACTTTAGCTCTATCTCTAACTCAAGTCTTGTGCATTAGCATTGTCGTATCGCCATTACTTTAGGAGAACTATTACGTCGTAGAGTATCAGGGGAGGTGGTCTCGGTCCTTGTAGTCTCTGACTCTATCGGGGGGCCTTAGCTCTATCTCTATGGACGTTCTGAGGGATACTAGGGTGAGGCCTTGGATACACTGTTTGGCATTAGGATTAGTTAGTTGCGAGCCCAGTTTGCAAGCCCTCGCCAGCAGGGGCTTACGTGTTGGTATGGCACTTTACAACAATAAACGTTAACATTTGTTGTACAATGTTATGGTAGGGTGGATGGGGACGACAATAAACGTTAACCTTCGGGCGGACTTCCACACCCTCTGTATAGAGGTGGGGTCAAAAAAACGTTAACCTTTGACCACCCAACCTTTCTATTGCGCATTGCAAACTTTAAACCAGACCAAAGATATGAATTGACTGCATGCATATGTATTGTTGCATTGTTTTGTTTGCTCACTGAGCCATGATGTGTGCTCACCCCCTCGACGTCGAATATTTTTAGTTGATGATGCAGATACTACCGTCGAAGATTATGTCAATGCTCCAGTGTACGGGCACGTGGCGGTGATGGAAGTTGAAGATAAAGTGGATACACATGACTCCTCTTGCGAGTGCAAATCATGTGTATTCGATTAGATTTTTAGTTTTCTTTATTTGGATTTATTAAAGAGATGTATTTGATACTTATTTATGTCTTAGTTGATACAGAATAATTTGCTATTTAAATATTAATATCACAGTAGATTCTCAGTTCATTTTACTATAAGACTTCCGCTATTGTGTATTTACTCTGATTATGAATGTGGATATATGAAGTTTAGATCAGTCGGATACCGTCTGTACGAGATCCTGGTTGAACCGTTGGTTTGCTAGCGGTTCATCACACCATTCTGAAGTGTGCAGAATTGGGGTGTGACAACTTAAATCATGTGCACCCCCACCAACCCTACCACAGCCAATGTCATAAGATATAAATTAGAGTAGCTACCATAGTGGAAATTAACTAAGTGAATTGAGCTTTTATTGATAATATAAATAGATTAAATAACATTGTTTAAGACTTATTCTTGTCCCCATTAAACTTCATTACAAAACCATTCATAAAATCAACCCTATAATACTGGGTCTTTTAACAAGTACCATAAATGTAATTGAACTGAAAGTAAATAAAAGAACATAATTCTCTTTGAGATTCCTTCTACTTGAACACACATGCATCGCACTAGCAATCGGCATTGTGCTGATCTTCTTCCAAAGGTTGAACATCTAGTTGCACCACAGAAGAGATAGATAGGGCATTCATATAATCAGCTATCGTAGTACTTGCAACATCATCCAAAAAAAAGGGCATATGCAAGGGTGAGCTCTCCAACTTGAGCTCGTGAGAGAATAGTTCAACAGGCAGGCAAAATGCATGATAGATTATTACACACAATGGTTTGGTATAATGTATGCTAGTGATAAGGTAAGGCCTGATCACGCTCACTGAAGCTGACCAAACCCTCCATGCATAGGAGATAATGGACACTCGCCCAGCTTGTTCCAACAGTGCTAGTGAAGCCACGCATCTCCTACAAGTCCAACCAGTGATGCTCCAATGAACAATATCGACCCTTCCCCTTCGTCCTCCATTACATATGAGTACTTGACCCCTACTGGCCAGGGTGCATACATGTGTCTCTAACCAATCCCACATGCCATCATATATATACCCTTCTCACAATCAGCAGCAATCCTGGCCTCTCCGTTATCCCCCCTAGACGCTGTCATCCCGCTAAGTTATGAGAATAGCACATAGCAAGGGTAACCCAGTGGGTTGGATTTGGCGGTCCTCAACCGTTTCACCACTTCCCACAAGGCACAAACATCACACATTCACAATAATCATAATTAGATGCAAATGCATGCAAAATCAATTATTAGATGACATGTTATTCACAATCAAGCAATGCAACATAGGCAAGAGCATAATAAAATAACACTCCAAAATTAAGTCAGGGTTTCATTTCTTCACCTGAGATACAATTAACGCTACAATTTGCAGTAGGTGAGTTGATCTTTGTTACGTACGTGTCACCTAATATATAAGTTAGGCCATTAGTTACAATGTATATTAATTTATCTTGATGCAGAGCTTCCTAAGACCAATAGGTTGCAACATCCGACTGCAACAGTACCGCGACCGATATTACGACCAGTTGCTCTAGGGAACCTTTTTGTTCCACACTGGTTGTGAATCTGGCTGCTACAGTCGTGCGACCGATTCTGCAACCGGTTACATAACCAAAGCTTCCCAAGTATATCCGGTTGCAAGTCCGGTGGCAACATCTTGCTACCGGTTGGTGTGATTGGACCTCACCCGAGAGGTTGTCTGAGTATTTTGTCTATCCAGATGCACGGATTTTGCCTCCAGGAGTTCCCTCTAGATCCAATTTTAGAATCCTACTATGGAAGTCTATCGGTGGATTATCGAGTCTAGCATCCGACAGTGATTTCCAATCCTATTCTAGGCTTAGTGAGGTTGATTAAGGTTATGCCTCCTAGGTCTAGGGCTCATTATCTTGGTTCTAACCAAGGATGGACTCGATGTATAATTGAGTTGAAACCAAAAGAAATTTTCCTTACATGCTCAGTCATTAATGGAGAGCAAACTCCATTGATAATGGAGATCTATGGTTCCCTTGATGGAATCGAATAGCGTAAAGAAACATAAATTAACTTGGTATAGAGTTTATCGGTGGTGCTTTTGAACGAGTATGTGGCATTGTCGAATGGCGTCGGCAGTTTTCCAAATCTGCTCTCCCTTCTCAGTTCTCTCCTTCCTTAAGCCCTCCTATTTCTGAGAATGCGTCAGAAATTTCTTGTGATGGATAAATACTCCAAAAGAGGGGTTTTTTTGAGGGAAGATTAATCTGCTTGAAGCCTCCCTCTTAAGGTGAAACTCTTTGAAGAGTTGGAGACTGGAGGGAGTTTCCAACTGGCAAGCTAAGGAGTCATAAGAGGGTTTTTATTCCCTCAACCAACTCCAAAGTGGTTAGGAGTGAGGTGGGACCCATTGGGTTCGTCATTGGGTCACAGGATCCGGTTGGAATAGATCTGGGATCCTTCGACCGGTGCTTTATTTTGTAGCACTATAACATAGAATTTTATATTTTTACTAAAATATCTCACACTTAATTCGAGCTGGTCTTCAGGTGAACTGTGGACTGGGTTCGTCAATGGTGGAAAACCCTGCCACGGTAAGAAAATCTAAGTTAGGCCAGGTATTCTAGGTGTGGGTTTTACAACTCCCCCCTTAAAAAAATTTCATTCTCAAAATTTCTATTTACCTGGAGGATCAAAAAAATGTGGATACTTCTTCTTCATTGATTATTTTCTTCCTATGATAAGCCCTCTACGTGCTGGTTCTTCCACATTACCTTGACATATTGAACATCTCGGTTTCTTAGGTGCTGAACCTTTCTATCTAAAATAGCCTAAGGCTCGAGTTCAAACATTAGGTCTTCATTTAACTGAGGAGGATCTGCCTCCAATATGTGAGATGGATCCAAGACATACTTTTTCAGCATAGATACGTAAAATACATCATGCACGCTTGATAGAGATGGCGGCAGTGCTAGTTGATATGCCATTGCTCCACATCTCTTGATGATTTCATATGGTCCCATATATCTATCACTTAGTTTCCCTTTCTTGCCAAAACGTTTCAGTCCTCGCAAAGGTAAAATCTTATAAAAATACACTTATATCCCACAATAAATTTTATGTCCTTTCTTTTAACATTAGAATAGCTCTTTTGGTAAGTTTGTGCTGCTTTAATTCTTTCTCTAGTCAGATTGACTTCATGACAAGTCTCCTGGACGAAGTCTGGTCCGATTATTCTCCTCTCACCGACTTCTTCTCAATACAAAGGAGCTTGACATCTTCTTCCGTATAAGGCTTCATATGGAGTCATGCCAATACTAGCTTGGTAGCTATTATTGTAGGCAAACTCCATTAATGGTAACTTCTCGCCCTAAGCTCCTTTGAAGTCGATGGCACAAGCATGTAGCATGTCTTCTAAGATTTGAATTGTCCTTTCTGACTGATCATCAGTCTGAGGATGGAAAGCTATACTGAATTTTAGTTTAGTACCGATTGCATGTTGTAGCCCTTCCCAAAATTTAGAGGTGAATCTAGGGTCTCTGTTTGACACTATACTTTGCGATACCTCGTGCAAACAAACTATTTGATTCACGTATAGTCTAGCCAGTCTAGCCATGGTATACAGAGGCCTTATTGCTATAAACCTTATTGTCTTTGTAAGTTGGTCAAGAATTACCCAAACATCATCCACCACTCTAGGTATCAAAGGTAGGTCTGTAAGACCCGTATGCCACGAACCCGGTCTAACCTTACATTTCATGTCGTGACCAGTCTACATATCATGGTCGAGCCAAGTGAACCAAGTGCGTGAAGAAACCCAAGACCTAATATGAAATTTAACTCAAAAACAGTCAAAATGAGGGTAGGGTCACATGCCTAAACAGGTAGGGTCGACCCCACCTCAACAGAAGTCCAACCCATGACTTTTTGGTCTTGGGGTCGCATGTTATAAAATGTAGGGTCTTGGATTATGCGACCCTACATCCGACCCTACATGCGACCCTACACCCTAGGGTATCACATTTTAAAAAAACGTAGGGTCTCAGTACATTCGACCCTACGTCCGACCCTAAGAAAACAACACGAACCGGAAATTATTCTAATTCGAAGGGGGTCTTTCCTAAACTCATTGAGACTTATTATGGAGGGTTTTCCTCTATAAATAGGACGTCCCTAAGCCTCTTTCATTCCTCTAAAAACCTAATTGAAAGTGAAAGCAAGAGAAAGAGAAGGAAGAGAAGAAGAGAAGGAAACTTGAAGGAGAAGACTACGGAAGAGGAGGAAGCTCAAAGAAACCTCTGAATAAAGGTATGAACCTAATTCCTTACCTAAATAAGAGATTCTAGAATAGTTATGAAGAACATGGGATTAGGAGAAACCCAAATCATCCATCCATGGACAAGTTTCAAGAGATTCCATGGAGAAAATCATTATGGACTATAAATAGTGTATAACTTGTAGTTTTGAGCCATAGAACAATAATAGGATGGACCATGAAAGTAAGCCAAAGGATCCAAACATGAAAGAATGGACTTTAGAATGAAAGGTCAACTCAGAATACGTGTGGTCGCACGTAGGGTCGAATGATATCCGACCCTACGAAACTACAGGATCGACCACATGCCCTCGGGAAGTCCCAGGGAGGGTGTGGTTGCACGTAGGGTCGATTGGTATCCGACCCCACGCCCGACCCTACACCCTAGGGTCGCAGAAACTGCTACCCTAGGTGCGACCCTACCCTGCGACCCTACGATTTCTGTTAGTCTAAAAATATTGGAATTAATTCTAATAAAATTTTATCGACTTGTTAGGTCTTTCCAGTGATTTAAAAGTGAATTATAAAGCTTGAACGAGGATTTATGCTCAATCAAAGGTGAGGGAACAAAACCTAAACTAATTGGCTAATAATAAACTGTTTTTGTTTATTGAGTCCAATACCATGTATGATTCTATGATTGTATGATTGCAATGTGCATATCACATGTCATCTACTATTCCTGTTATTACTGTTCAAGCATATTTAATTTAGTTTATTTACAACATGGTGATGATGATGATGCTAGAAATAAGCATGTGAATGTTTGTGTGTGGTTAGTGTACTTGATGTGAGTGGGGCATCAAGGAAAGTGTGATGCGGTGCGGTCCTAAGCACTTTAGCTCTATCTCTACTCAAGTCTTGTCCACTGACATCGTCGTATCGCCATTACCTTAGCAGAACTATTACGTCGAAGGGCATCAGGGGAGGTGGTCTCGGACCGTGTAGTCTCTGATTCTGTTGGGGGGCCTTAGCTCTATCTCTATGGACGTATTAAGGGATGCTGTGGTGAGGCCTTGGATACACTGTTTGACATTAGGATTGATTAGTTGCGAGCCCAGTTTGCAAGCCCTTGCCAACAGGGGCTTACGTGTTGGTATGGGTAGAGCATTAGGGGAAGTGTGATGCGGTGTGGTCCTAAGCACTTTAGCTCTATCTCTATTCCATGGTGGGGTGGATGTGGATGACAATGGTGTTTGATCAGTTGGTTGGGCTTACACACCCTGTGTATAGAGGTGCGGTCGCCCCCAATCCTTTCTATTGCACATTGCAAACTTATGAACCAGACCAAAGATATAAATTGAATGCATGCATATGTTTGTTGCATTGTTTTGTTTACTCACTGAGCTCAAGTTGAAGAGCTGACCCTCGCGTGCGCAATTCTTTTTTGTTTCTGATGTTACAGGTATTACGGTTGAAAATTTTGTCAACACGCCAACATATGAACAGGTGGCGGCTATGATGAGCAAGCTGTGGAGGAAGAATATGACTCGTCAAGCTAGTGTTTCAGCTATGAAAACGCTTAGTGTTTAATTTTCGTATTTGGATATTTGTAATATGTATTAAATTATGTTTTGGTTACTCGGAGATAAATGGAATATTAATTATGTATCATAACTAGACCTCAGGTCATTATCTGTAAGACTTCCTCTATTTACTTTATTATCTCTGATTAATGTGGAATGTGTTTTGGTTTATCAAAAGTGGGGATAGCCTATTCGAGATCCTGGTTGAACCATTGGTTTATTGATGGTTCATCACACCATTCTGGTTGGTGCAAAATTGGTGTGTGACAAGGCCGGTGACGAAGTCCATAGTAATACAGTCCTATTCCGTTAGGGTACTGGCAGTGGTGGAAGTAATTCAGAGGGTTTTTGTCTAATTGCTTTTACTTGCTGGCAGGTTAAACACTTGTATATAAAGCTTGCTACATCTTCTTTCATTCCTTTCCTCTATACTATTTTCTTTAAGTCATAGTATATTTTTGCACTTTTTAGATGATCTGAATGGGGAGCATTGAGCTTCTCTCAAGATTCTTTCCTTGATATCATCAGCCATTGTAGGAATACAGAGTCTTCCTCGAAATTTGAGTGTGCCATCGTTTGAAAGAGTGAAATCAGGGTCTAATCTTTCTTTTTGTAGATCTTCTTTTAGTATTCTAAGGTAAGGGTCTGTCGGTAGGTCTCTTACTACTTCTGTAATTAGCTATGTATTTATCTGTAAAGTTGCAAAAAGGCTTGCAAGTTCACAAATTACCTTATGTCCTAAAGATCCTTCTGACATATCAAGTTTCTTCCTTGTCTTCTTGTGAGTGTTAGTCCATGCTGTCTGTTCTGAAACAGGCTCGACCTTTTCCTGTGGTCTAGTTAGACTCTTTCTACTCAAGGAATCAGTTGCAACATTGGCCTTGCTTGGGTAATATGAAATCTCAAAATCATAATCTTTTAACAATTCAATCATCTTTGTTGTCTCTTGTTCAAGTCCTTCTGAGTAAATAGCTAGGTAAGACTTTTATAGTCGGACTTGATTTATAACTTCTCACCATATAAGTAATGTCTCCATGCCTTGAGGGCGAAGACTATGGCTGATAATTCCAGGTCAGGGGTAGGATAATTCTCCTCATGTTTCTTTAATTGCCTTGGGGCATAAGCTATGACTTGGTCTCCTTGCATGAGCACGCATCCTAAGCCTACCTTAGAGGCATCGGTATATAGTGTGAAGGGTTCATTTGGCTTTGGAATGGTCTGTATAGTGGTTGAGACCAATCTATCCTTCAGAGTTTGAAAACTTCTCTTACATTGATCTAACAAAATAAACTTTTCCTCTTTCTTGGTTAACTTGGTCAAAGGTATAGTGATCCTGGAGTAGTCCTCCACAAACCTACTGTAAGACCCGTGTCAAACTAACCCGGTCTTACCACCTTGAACCAGGTTTACCCATCATGGTCGAGTCAATGGACCAAGGGCGTGAAGGAGAGCGAGATCCCAGGTATCAAATCAACCCAAAAACACTTAAAATAGAGCAAGGGTCGCATACCCAGCTAAACAGGGTCGACCCTCTCAAATTAGAAACTCAGACCCTGAAAAATGGACAGAGGGTCGGACAGTGTCAGACCACAGGGTCGACGGGATCATCGACCCTCTAATCGACCCTCACTTACTGCCGAAACTGAAATTAGGAAACTTCCTAATTTTCGATTGGGATTCTTTCCAAATCTCAATGGGACTATTATTGGACATTCCTACTCTTTTTAAAGGATGTCCCTAAGCCACTTTCACTCCTTTCACAACCCTAATTGAATTGAGAGAAAGAGAGAAGAAGGAAAAGAGGAAGAAAAGAGGTAAGGAAGAAGACTTTGCAAAAAGGAGAAGAATTTCCAGAGAAAAGTAATCTTCTCAGGTATGGATACTAATTCCATGAGTTTCTACAGACCTTAGGTTAGATATGGTTGAGTGTAGGATTTCGGAGAAACCCAAACCATCCATCCATGGTTAGGTTGTCATGGAAAAAAACCTAGGATAATGCATGAAAGCCATCTAGGAGGATGAATCATGGTTTCAGACCATAGAATGAATGTTTAATGGAATGTGGAAGCTAGCCATAGGACCCCAAACATGAAGAATGAATTAAAAACTGGAAATTGGACCTGATTGCACAGAGGGTCGCACATAGGGTCGATAGACCCATCGACCCTATGCACCCTGACCATCGACCCTCAGCATTTGGGAAGTTCAGACAGAGGACAGGGTCGATAGACCCATCGACCCTATGCATTCTGAGCATCGACCCTCTGATCGACCCTCAGATAACAGTATGGTTTTTAAATTGGAAATTAACTCTAATTAAATTCTATTGACTTTGTTAGGTTGCTAACATCATAATAACACTGTAGAGGTGATTCTAAAGCTTGGAAAAATATCTATTAGCAAGCTAAGGTGAGGAACCTTAACTCCAAACTAAATTGGTTAATAATAAACTATTTTCTATTTCTTGAGTCCTATGCTATGTTTGATTCTATGCAAATATAATTGTTATGTGCATACAGCATGCCATCCAATATTTCTATTATTTGTTCATGCATATTTACTTTATTGTTTATAACATGATGATGATGATGATGATAGGAATAGGCATGTGCTTGTATGTGTGTGGTTGATGTGCTTGATGCGAGCGAGTATCAGGGGAGGTGTGATGAGAACATCAATAAACGTTAACCTTTGGCGGGTCTCAGCACTTTAGCTCTATCTCTAACTCAAGTCTTGTGCATTGGCATCGTCGTATCGCCATTACTTTAGCAGAACTATTATGTCGTAGAGTATCAGGGGAGGTGGTCTCGGTCCTTGTAGTCTCTGACTCTACCGGGGGGCCTTAGCTCTATCTCTATGGACATTCTGAGGGATGCTGGGGTGAGGCCTTGGATACACTGTTTGGCATTAGGATGAGTTAGTTGCGAGCCCAGTTTGCAGCCCTCGCCAACAGGGGCTTACGTGTTGGTATGGCACTATATAGCAATAAATATAACCTTTGTTATATATTGTTCATGATTGGGTGCATGTGAGTTGACGATAAACGTGATCTTCGGGTAACGTCACACACTCGTGTATAGAGGCGGAGTCAATAAACGCGACCTTTGGCTACCTCAACCTTTCTATTGCATATTACAAACTTCAAACCAGACCAAAGATATAAATTGATGTGCATGCATATGTAATGTTGCATTGTTTTGGCTACTCACTGAGCCATGTTGTGTGCTCACCCCTCGACGTCGAATATTTTTAGTTGATTATGCAGGTTACACTGTTGAAGACTATATGAATGCGTCTGCGTACGGGAATATAGCAGCAATGGACGCTGGAGCTGAAGATGATACACACGACTCCTCTTGCGAGTGCAACTGTGTGTATTTGATTAGATATTTTTATAGGTTTCTTTTATTGAATTTAATAGAGACTTGTATTTGATATTTAAATATTCATGTCTTAGTTGAAAACAGAATAATTTGCTATTAAATTAATGATATCATCTTAGTTGCTCAGTTCATTTTATTATAGATTTTCCGCTATTGTGTATTACTCTGATTATGATTATGGATGTGTGAAAGTTTGGATAAAATGGGGATAGCCTATTCGAGATCCTAGTTGAACCGTTGGTTTATTAGCGGATCATCACACCATTCTGGTTAGACCAAAATTGGGGTGTGACAACTTGGTATCAGAGCTTCTCAGGCCTTGCCCGCTAAACTAACATACATTCGAGACAAATATAAACTGAGATAGAATAAATTAAAAGTTTTAATATAAACACACTGTAAGCGCAAGTGATGATTGAGACCAAATTTAAAAGAGAATAATATATCTATTAAAGGGGAAACAAGTTACATACAATAAGAGAGAGAAATAGAATATATATATCTAAAGCAGAGTACAGTCCACAACCCAGACAGTTATTCTGAAGTACAGGAAAAAAAAAAGAGGTACAATCAGGAAGCTGGAGGCGAAGGAGGAGGCGGTGCCTCACGGTCTCTGTCGTAGTCCTCAGCGTAGACTCTAGTCAACCAGGCTATCTGAGTCTGGGTCGTCTGTAGACTAGCTGTGAAACTGGCTATCCTCTGATCAGTCGCACGCTGCACCTCTAGGAGCTCTCCCATCCGAGCGTCTGATGCGTGCTGAGCAGCCAACAGCTCATCCATCCTCAAATCAGATCTACGCTGAGCATCCCTGAGCTCACGCAATATCTCCATCATATCAGAAGGTGGATGCGAAGGACCAGCCTCATGAGAAGGATCGGTCTCCGGTGCAGGAGCTGCCGCAGTAGAAGTACCAACTCCATCCGCCTGTGTGGGTGATGGCGGGGGTATCGCGTCAACATCCATATACATACGATCATCATCGTCGATCGGATCCCCCCGAGCCCTAGCAGCAGCCTCAGCATCAGCCACCTCAACCCGAGTGTGAGGGCGCACCATCGCGTTCTTCTCATCATCGCTAACCTGAGCGTCTCGAAGTCCCATCTTGCATATAGCCTCCCAATCTAGAGGCGACGAGAATGTCTTCTCCTGGATCTTCTCATTTACCAGATCCACCCCCCGGACGGGTCGCAGCACACCGTAATTATGCGTCCATAGGGTAGATTTCCCTTATGACCGGACAATGTAGCACCGATCATCGTCCGCATGATGATGTAAGGAAGACAGACGGGCTGATGAGTGCATATATCGTAGATCAAAAACCGGGTCAGCTGAGACACCCTCTCATAATGCCCACTCGCGGGATCAGGTTATGCTTGAATGATCCTACGGAACACCCGTGGAGCCGGACGCAAGTAGCATGCCCTCATCCGCCGCCGATCGGGCTGTAGTAACTGACTATCAATCTCGGCCCGCAACCACGTCTCAATAAAGTTGTGCTCACCAGGTGCACAGTACACCATAGGACCGTCATATGGAATGCCCAACAGGTCGGCCAGCTGTCGATAATCAAAAGAAATCTGCATCACATTGACGTAGCTAGTAATGCGCAACTCCTGACCAAGCTCCACATCGTTGTGGTTTCCCACAATCTGAAGGTTGCAATAGAACTGGCGCACTAACTCTGGACGGGTGCACGCATCGTATGTGATGACAGGGAGCCACCCCATATCACCAAAAACTCTATCTACATTGAACAAGGCTAGCTCAGCCAGGTTCACCATACGACCCCCTTCCACTTTCTTGCCTGTATAGTAGGTATACTGTGCCTCGGCTTCATTGGAGCGGAAGCGAAGCAGATCACGAACTCTGGGTACTTTGGTACGAACCATAGTATCTGCAGATAAGAAAGAAAAAGGAAAACAAGGAGTTAATAGGATAAAGATTTAAAAATCGGGCATTATAACGACGTAAGTTGGTCAAAAGCCTCACTTTTCACCCATACAAGTGGGCAGGAGGACTTACGTAAGTTCCAACACATCACACAACAGTTAAACAGAAGGAAATGGTAACTGACAATGTCCAATTTGAAGAAATTTCAAGAAATCGAAAAATTTCGACAAATTAGGGCAAAAAGAGAAAAATTTAAGTTTCTCGATAACCAACCGATGAAACTCAAAAAATTTTGAGGGCTTTCGTTCCTCAAGACACCAACAACAAAAGCCCCCAATAAAAATCGAATTTTTATGGTTGGAAAAAATTTAATTTGAAAAATACAAGTTAAATGAGCAAAAACCTAGAAATAAAAACCGAAAAATAGGTAAAGTTGGGAAAGTATACCTGTATAGGTGATGTGGATGTCGAAACTCGGACTAAGAATGATCCACAACAGTGAAGTAGCACTGTAGCAACTCGGAGAGAAGAGACGAGTCGAAACGGGAGGGAAATAATAGAAAATGACCCAAAATCGGACTTTAAAAATCTGATTTTTGGTCAGAGGGTCGGACAACTCGACCAGGGCCATCGACCCTCTGATCGACCCTCTAATCGACCCTCTGCTCTCGGGAATCTGACAGAAACTACAGGGTCGGACATTAAGGGTCTGACATACCATCGACCCTCACCATCGACCCTGTATAGAAAAGACAGTATTTTTTTTATAAAATGAGCTCGAATTGGAATTGATTATTGGTTAACGTGCCTACATGACATATACATGATTTCTCATTGATTTTGTTAATTTTCAGGCACCACCAATCATCGAAAAGAATTATGTCTGGACGTAGAGTTACCCGACAGACCCGGAACACAGTCCCACCACCACCACCGGCGGATGAGACTAGTCAAGAGAACAATTATGCACAGGGTAATCTCGAACCGGCAAACCCTACAAATTTGCCACCACCACCACTAGAGCTAACAACAGTGGTGATGAATCTGGCACAACAACTACAGAAAATGCAACACGCATAAGCTCAAATGCAGGTTGCAATGGGAGTTATGTTTCAAGCCACTCAGGTTGCAACCATACACACTGGGCAAGCTAGTGCAGCATCAGTGGGTAATCACCCAGCTCAACAGACACCTCAACAACCGGCTGCACCAATTCCAGTGCAAGTCCCAGAAGCAGCCCAAGGGAACTACCAGTATCCACACTATATGTTTGGGGCAAACCCCCAAAACCAACTGGATCACTCCCGACTAGTAGAGAGATTTTTGAAGATGAAACCTAAGGAATTCAAAGGTAAACCGTCTGATCCGTTGTGGCCAGCACACTGGATAGACGAGATGGAGAGAAATTTCCTTATGATGACTATTTCAGAAGAAGAGAAAGTATTATGCGCCACCTTCATGCTCAAAGGTGACGCACACCATTGGTGAAAATCCACAAAAACATACTTATTGACCAGACATGCCCTACTGACATGGGCTATATATAAAGAAGCGTTCTTCGAGAAATATTTCCCACGAAGCTTCAAAGACTCAATGGAGAAAGAGTTCCTGAGTTTGTACCAGGGACAGATGACCGTAGACGCATATCAATAGCGCTACGAAGAACTGTTTTTCTTTGCACCGGCGAGTATGCAAGAAGAAGATACAAAAACCCGTAGGTTCGTCGCGGGACTAAGAGGAAGCATAAGAGAAAATGTTCTGGGCTTAGAGAAGAAGATTTACAACGAAGCTGTCCAGATCGCTCGAGTAATTGAATCGAGCCAGAAAGAGAGCTATTTCTCCCAGAACCGAGGAATCAAGAGACCAGCCGGAAACACCTACAACGGAGGCAATAATAGGATGTATAAACCTTTTCGTCCTCAGAATTTGGCTACCCCATCGAAGCCTACTTCAGCAGCTCAACCACAACCCAAGGTCAAATTTTGAAGTCCCGAAGTGCTTTAACTGCAACCAACCAGGGCATATGGCAAGAGAGTGCCCAAAACCCAAGAAGCAGTTACATCAAGGACGGGTATATGCTGTTACATCAGAAGATGCTGCCGCATCGCCCGATGTGGTCACAGGTATGACCAAAACTTTTAAGATTTTAATTACATTGATTGAGCATTTAGATTAAGTAAAAACGAATCACAGGTATCGTACCTATCAATGGCATACCCGCCAGAGTACTCTTTGATTCAGGAGCTACTCATTCATTTATATCTGTGTCGTTTGGAAAGAAGACCAATTTGCCCATCAAAACATTAGACTACAAATTACTTGTACGGTCACCGATGGGATTAGAAGTGGAATTAAAGAAAGGTTATGGACCATGTCCAGTTCTCATTGGAGAGCAGACCTTGGATGCAACCTTGATACAACTTGAGATGGCAGACTTTGACGTCATCTTGGGAATGGACTGGTTAGCTCGGCATTCTGAAAATCTATTATGTGCCGAAAAGAAGCTAACATTTAAAGATAAAGAAGGAGCAGAATTCAGTTTCTCGGGAACCAAACTTCCCAGGAGACGAAAGCTCATACTCTCAGTATTTAAGGCTCAGAAGTGCCTTGAGAAAGGGGCTGCCGGATATCTAGTATCAGTGGTCGACCTAACCAAGGACGTGCCACGAATGGAAGATATTGATGTCGTGCGAGATTTTCCCGATGTATTTTCGGAGGAACTACCCGGATTACCACCTGACCGAGCCACAGAGTTTGTAATAGACCTTCTACCCGGAGCCGCACCCGTATCAAAAGCACCTTATAGGATGGCTCCTACTGAACTAAAGGAATTAAAAGTGCAATTACAAGAACTGCTGGATAAGGGTTATATTAGACCCAGTATATCTCCATGGGGAGCACCGGTGTTGTTCGTAAAGAAGAAGGATGGTAGCGTTCGATTATGTATCGACTATCGAGAGTTGAATAAACTGACCATCAAGAATCGATACCCACTACCTAGGATCGATGACTTGTTCGATCAGTTACAGGGAGCAAAAGTATTTTCAAAGATCGATCTTCGATCGGGCTATCATCAGCTGAAGATTAAAGAAGGTGACATTCTGAAGACAGCTTTCAGGACAAGATACGGACATTATGAATTCTTAGTAATGTCATTCGGATTAACTAATGCACCGGCAACATTCATGGAACTTATGAACCGAGTTTTCCATGATATGTTGGACACGTCGGTTATAGTATTTATTGATGACATATTGGTATACTCCAAGGACAAGGAAACCCATGTCAAGAACCTAAACGCAGCCCTACAACGTTTAAGGAAAGAGAAGTTATACGCCAAATTTTCAAAGTGTGAGTTTTGGCTAAGTGAAGTCGCCTTTCTAGGCCATGTAGTATCCATTGAAGGAATCAAAGTGGACCCCAGTAAGATCGATGCTATCGTAAAGTGGGAAGCACCAAAGAGCATTTCAGAAATTAGAAGTTTTCTGGGTCTAGCTGGTTATTATCGGAGATTCGTTGAAGACTATTCTCGGATTGCCGTACCTCTTACCAGTTTGACCAAGAAAGGAGAAAAATTTGTATGGACGGATAAGTGTGAAAAGAGTTTTCAAACACTGAAGACCAGATTGATATCCGCTCCGATTTTAACTATTCCGATCCCAGGACAAACATTTACCTTATATACCGATGCGTCGGGATTGGGATTAGGATGTGTGCTTATGCATGGAGAGCAAGTGATTGCCTATGCCTCGAGACAATTGAAGGTACATGAGAAAAATTACCCCACTCATGATTTGGAGTTAGCGGCAGTACTACATGCTGTCAAGATATGGAGACACTACCTATACGGAGAGAAATTCCAGATTAAGTCGGACCATAAAAGTTTTACTTATATATTTAATCAGAAGGAGTTGAATATGAGACAAAGAAGATGGCTGGAACTATTGAAAGACTATGATTGTGATATCCAATATCATCTAGAAAAAGTGAACGTAGTAGCAGATGCATTGAGCAGAAAAGCAATGATAAAATCTCAAGGAGAAGTTAGCATGACTGCGGCAATGTGCACTACCGGAATGGTATTCAATCACGGCAACGAGCAGTATGTGATAGATACAATGGATGGATCAGCCAACCAAGGGTTTATTCATCGGTTTTCGAATATGTTCGCGGCATTGAAGATTATACCAGATATAATGGATGAAGTGAAGACAGCTATCCAAGCAGATCCTTATCTGAGAACGGTACAAGAAGATATTGAGAAAGGTAGGACTAACCCTGAGTTCAACTTGGATGAAGAAAAAGTATTGAAATACAAAGGAAGAATATTTGTACCCGAAACAGAAAGTGTGGACATTAGACACCGACTGATGAAAGAAGCTCATACCACCATCTATTCGATACATCCTGGAAGTACAAAAATGTATCATGATCTAAAGAAACTATATTGGTGGAGGGGAATGAAAGCAGATGTAGCTAAATTCGTGTCTCAATGCCTAAATTGTCAGAAAGTAAAGGCTGAACGACAAAGACCCGCAGGACTGTTACAGCCGTTACCGGAACCAGCATGGAAATGGGACTGCATCACTATGGACTTCGTCACAGGACTACCATTGACTCCTCGAGTAGTTGACGCAGTTTGGGTGATTGTAGACCGTCTGACAAAAACAGCTCGTTTCATACCTATACGACCTCAGTATACACTGGAAAGGTTAGCGAAGATGTATGTGGATAATATTGTTCGATTACATGGTGTTCCAGAAAGCATCGTGTCAGATAGAGATCCCTGATTTACTTCCAAGTTTTGGGAAGGACTACAAAAGGCTATGGGTACAACATTAAAGTTTAGTACTTCATTCCATCCACAGACAGATGGACAGTCAGAGCGCACAATTCAGATTCTAGAAGATATGCTACGAGCATGTGTAATTGATTTCAAGGGATCATGGGATGAAAGATTACCATTGATCGAGTTCGCTAATAATAATAGCTATCAGGCTACTATACAGATGTCACCTTATGAAGCACTGTATAGAAGAAAGTGTCGAACTCCTTTGTTTTGGAATGAAGTTGGAGAACGTAGTATTGTTGGACCGGAATTCGTTGAAGAAACTTGTCGAGTGGTCGACATTATCAAGGAAAGAGTAAGAACAGCTCAGAACCGTTAGAAGTAATACACAGATACTCGATGAAGAGATCTAGAGTTCGCCGTAGGTGATAAATTATTTTTGAAGGTATCGCCTATGCGAGGATTGAAAAGGTTCGGACAAAAAGGGAAACTAAGTCCAAGATATGTCGGGCCATATGAAATTCTGGCTAAGCGTGGAAAAGTAGCTTATCAGATAGCACTACCACCATCTATGTCAAGCGTGCATGACGTATTTCACATTTCCTTATTGAAGAAGTATGTCAAAGACCCAACGCATGTTTTGACAGTGGATTTTCCAGAATTGACTGATGATTTGACATTTGAAGTAACACCAACGGAAATCACTAGTCGAAAGGTTCAACGTCTACGCAACAGAGATATCTACTATGTTAAGGTCACATGGAAAAGTAGAGACATGGAAGAAGTTACATGGGAAGAAGAAAATGCTATGCGGAAGCAATACCCTCACTTATTTGATTCAGAAGGTACGTCCAATTTTGAGGATGAAATTTTTATAAGTTGGGGGGAGTTGTAAGACCCGTGTCAAACTAACCCGGTCTTACCACCTTGAACCAGGTTTACCCATCATGGTCAAGTCAATGGACCAAGGGCGTGAAGGAGACCAAGGGCGTGAAGGAGAGCGAGATCCCAGGTATCAAATCGACCCAAAAACACTTAAAATAGAGCAAGGGTCGCATACCCAGCTAAACAGGGTCGACCCTCTCAAATTAGAAACTCAGACCCTGAAAAATGGATAGAGGGTCGGACAGTGTCAGACCATAGGGTCGACGGGATCATCGACCCTCGAATCGACCCTCTCACTATCGCCGAAACTGAAATTAGGAAACTTCCTAATTTTCGATTGGGATTCTTTCCAAATCTCAATGGGACTATTATAGGACATTCCTACTCTATTTAAAGGATGTCCCTAAGCCACTTTCACTCCTTTCACAACCCTAATTGAATTGAGAGAAAGAGAGAAGAAGGAAAAGAGGAAGAAAAGAGGTAAGGAAGAAGACTTAGCAAAAAGGAGAAGAATTTCCAGAGAAAAGTAATCTTCTCAGGTATGGATACTAATTCCATGAGTTTCTACAGACCTTAGGTTAGATATGGTTGAGTCTAGGATTTCAGAGAAACCCAAACCATCCATCCATGGTTAGGTTGTCATGGAAAAAAACCTAGGATAATGCATGAAAGCCATCTAGGAGGATGAATCATGGTTTCAGACCATGGAATGAATGTTTAATGGAATGTGGAAGCAAGCCATAGGACCCCAAACATGAAGAATGAATTATAAACTGGAAATTGGACCTGATTGCACAGAGGGTCACACACAGGGTCGATAGACCCATCGACCCTATGCACCCTGACCATCGACCCTCAACATTCGGGAAGTTCAGACAGAGGACAGGGTCGATAGACCCATCGACCCTATGCATTCTGAGCATCGACCCTCTGATCGACCCTCAGATAACAGTATGGTTTTTAAATTGGAAATTAACTCTAATTAAATTCTATCGACTTTGTTAGGTTGCTAACATCATATTAACACTGTAGAGGTGATTCTAAAGCTTGTAAAAATATCTATTAGCAAGCTAAGGTGAGGAACCTTAACTCCAAACTAAATTGGTTAATAATAAACTATTTTTTATTTCTTGAGTCCTATGCTATGTTTGATTCTATGCGAATATGATTCTTATGTGCATACAGCATGCCATCCAATATTTCTATTATTTGTTCATGCATATTTACTTTATTGTTTATAACATGATGGTGATGATGATGATAGGAATAGGCATGTGCTTGTATGTGTGTGATTGATGTGCTTGATGCGAGCGAGTATCAGAGGAGGTGTGATGAGAATGTCAATAAACGTTAACCTTTGGTGGGTCTCAGCACTTTAGCTCTATCTCTAACTCAAGTCTTGTGCATTGGCATCGTCGTATCGCCATTACTTTAGCAGAACTATTATGTCGTAGAGTATCAGGGGAGGTGGTCTCGGTCCTTGTAGTCTCTGACTCTACCGGGGGGCCTTAGCTCTATCTCTATGGACATTCTGAGGGATGCTGGGGTGAGGCCTTGGATACACTGTTTGGCATTAGGATGGGTTAGTTGCGAGCCCAGTTTGCAGCCCTCTCCAACAGGGGCTTATGTGTTGGTATGGCACTATATAGCAATAAATGTAACCTTTGTTATATATTGTTCATGATTGGGTGCATGTGAGTTGACGATAAACGTGATCTTCGGGTAATGTCACACACTCGTGTATAGAGGCGGAGTCAATAAACGTGACCTTTGGCTACCTCAACCTTTCTATTGCATATTGCAAACTTCAAACCAGACCAAAGATATAAATTGATGTGCATGCATATGTAATGTTGCATTGTTTTAGCTACTCACTGAGCCGTATTGTGTGCTCACCCCTCGATGTCGAATATTTTTAGTTGGTTATGCAGGTTACACAGTTGAAGACTATATGAACGCATCTGCGTACGAGAATATAGCAGCAATGGACGCTGGAGCTGAAGATGATACACACGACTCCTCTTGCGAGTGCAACTCGTGTGTATTTGATTAGATATTTTTATAGGTTTCTTTTTATTGAATTTAATAGAGACTTGTATTTGATATTTAAATATTTATGTCTCAGTTGAAAACAGAATAATTTGCTATTAAATTAATGATATCATCTTAGTTGCTCAGTTCATTTTATTATAAATTTTCCGCTATTGTGTATTACTCTGATTATGATTATGGATGTGTGAAAGTTTGGATAAAATGGGGATAGCCTATTCGAGATCCTGGTTGAACCGTTGGTTTATTAGCGGTTCATCACACCATTCTGGTTAGACCAAAATTGGGGTGTGACACCTACGGTAGTACCCAGCTAAACCTAAGAAACTGCGAATCTCAGTAACTGTCTTGGGTGCTTCCCAATTTATAATAGCATCAATCTTGCTAGGATCTACTTTGATTCCTTCTATTAATACTACATGACCTAGGAATGCCACTTCGTTCAGCCGGAAGTCACATTTCTTAAACTTGGCATAAAGGGTCTTCTCTCTTAACCTCTGCAATGCTTGATGCAAATGTACCTTGTGTTCTTCTTCATTCCGAGAGCATATTAGGATATCGTCAATGAAGACTATGACCAACGTGGCCAACATGTCGTAAAACTCCCGGTTCATGAGCTCTATAAATGAGGCATAAGCCTTTGTTAGTCCAAATGACTTGACCAAGAATTCACAATGTCCATATGTAGTTCAAAAAGCTATTTTAGGTACGTCACTCTCTTTGATCTTCAACTGATGGTACCCTGATCTAAGATCAATCTTTGAGAACACATCATCACCTTATAGCTAGTCAAATAAATCATCTATACGCGGTAGCGAATACTGGTAAGCTTGTTGAACTCATAGTAATCTATGCACAAGTACACACTACCATCTTTTTTCTTCGCAAACAACACTAGTATGCCCCATGGGGAGATCTTGGTTTTGATAAAACCCTTGTCCAGTAGTTCTTGTAACTGCACCTTTACTTCCTTCAATTTTGTAGGTACCATTCGATATGGAGCCTTAGATACCGGTGCTGATCTTGTAGTAGATCTAACATAAATTCTGCTGCTCCATCTGGCGATAACCCTGGTAGGTCTTCAAGAAAAATATCGAGAAACTCCTTTACCACTTCTAGGTCTTATAACCGAGGTCTATCTATAGTGACATCTAAGACAGATACCTAGAATCCTACTCCACCCTTCTGTAAGCACCAAACTACCTTAAGTGCAGAGAGGAATAGTTTCCTTTTCTTGGGCTTATTGTCCCCTATGAATTCAAACATCTTCTTGTCACCTTCATCGAACAACTTCTTCTCTACACATTAGAGACTAGCCTTGTGTTGAGATAACCAGTCCATACCCAAAATCACGTCGAAATCTGACATGTCTAGTTGAATTAGATTTGCATCCAAACTTCTGCCATCTATAAAGACTAGGCATGGCCTTTGATATTCATTAAGAACCACTTCCACACCAAGGGGCGATCTGACAACCAATAATGTCTTGAGGGGCTTTGTAACACCTTCAATCCTTCCTCCAAAAGATGGAGACATAAAAGAATGGGTAGCTCTCGAGTCGAAGAGTACCTTCGTTGGAACTCCCGCTATGTTTACAATACCTATAGTAATTGCTATAACCCTGCTTTTGCACACAATTTACTAATGCAATAACTGAAAGTACATACCTGTCACCACATCTGAGGAAGCCTTTGCTTCTTCCGTAGATACAACATACACCTTTCCCATTTGAGTAGTTTTAGGAGGGTGAGGACAAGATTTGGAAAAGCCTGTCTGACCATAGTTGAACCATTTGAGGTTGGTGACTAATGGAACAGCCGGACGATTTCCTACAGGTGCTGTCTTAGTCATAGCAGGCCTCGCTATGGTCTAAGTGGTACGAAGGACCTTATTGGTTTTCCTTCTGCTAGTAAAGTGAGCTTTCCTCTTGTTGTTTCTCTTCTGTGCAAAGTAGCTATCCCTTAGACTGGTTTCGATGACCTTAACTGTTTAAATAACTTCGGAGTACACTTCCTTACCCAACGCATCCATTGTAGCTCGAATGTTACCTCGCAATTCCATGGTAAACCTGCAAGCCTTGGCCGCTTCTTCCTTCATGCTGACTGGGGAAAAATAAAATAGTTCTTCAAACTTGTGTTGGTAGTCGTCCACCGACTGCTTTCCTTGAGACATGTTCAGATACTTATCCTCGAAGCTCCTTGGGAAGTACTTGTCAAAGAAAGATTCTTTGAAAATTTCCCAAGTTATTTGGGGCAGCTAGGAGAGGCTAAGGGGACTCCCACCATTATTAGGTTCACCCTCGAGCATATAAGTGGCACAAAGTATTTTTCATCTTCAGTATAGATCATTATTCGTAGTGTCTTTTCAATTGACTTAATCAAAATTGCTGGTTATAGTGTATTATTCCCTACTCCAGTGAATTTCAGAGGTTTCATCTTCATAAATCTCTTGATAGTCTTGGCTGGGTCGAGCTAATGTGGCACTAGCATAATTGGTGGATGATTCTGGGTAGCCGCTGTAGTACGATTGTCTTCATTCGTAACCTTATCCTGCCCTGTCAATGTCCTAGCAACATTAGCAGCATTAACTCCTAGCAGAGGGGCAGTGTAGTATGGTTTTCCTGATTAACTATTGCTAGAGGGGCAAGTTCTGGCCTCAATATGGCTCTAAGGTCTTCCAAAAACTACTACTACTGAGTTTGACTCTTACACTGCTGCTCTCTCAGCACCTCACGTTGTTCCTGACCCATGGCATGAGCTAGATTCCTCATGATTGCTGGAATATTCTCAAGAGTAGCTCAGGTGGTGGTGGCAACGTGGATACCACTTGGGTATTTTCACTAAGCTGCAGGGTGAGTGGCTGCGTCTTATTAGGATTTGACTTGTCACCCTGTTTACTTGTGCGTAGTGCAGAACGGGTATTGGGTGCCATTTGTAACCAGTAATGGTTCTTGAAATGTTACATTAACAAGATTAGTGACATGTTCTATGGAAAACGGTACAAGGGTAATATTAGAATGGAACATGTATGAAACAACACCAGGCACACGCAAATCCAAAGCCTCCGATTCAATAGACAAATCAGATTCCCTAGGTGTCTGGTTGCAGAGTCTGGTGTCGAAACTTGCGACCGGAACCTATGACTGTAAACCATACGGAATCTTCTGGAACTATTCGGTCGTAACAGTCATGCGACCGGTAGTTCTGACCAGTGCCATTATCCAGAGCATAAAACCGGTGGGAGATCTGATCCCATTATTCCGCTGCAACATCCATAGAGATTTGCGACCAGATTGAGAAATTTCTTCCTCTTATAAATTCAACTCGGGTTTTAAAATTTTATTTCATTTTCTAACTTCTCTCTTAAGCAGCTGGAGCTCGGTTTTCGCCTCTAGATGTGAGTTCTTGCATCTGGTGGGCCTTCAAGCTTCAAAACTCCAACTTATCTCCTTCTACATCGATTAAAGGTATGTTTCCTATGATACCCATGGCAAAATCTCTCTCTAGGGTTTAGGAATAGCCAAAATAAACCCTAGTTTCTCTTTTCTTTGAGTTTTCTTTCTTGAAACTTTATGCAAGCATATTTTTACTTGTTCAAAAGCTTTCTTGATGCTTTTCTTGTGATCATTCAATCTCCATATCACATTTTCTTGCACACATCACATTCGTCATGCAAAATTGAGTTCTTTCTCTTTTTTGTCTCTTTTTTTATTAAACTTTTTCTAAATATTCTTTACATGATTGAATGCTATCATGGTGACTTTGGCATCACCATACCATGTTCTATCATGATTTTCTTTCATCGCCAACAATTCTCCCACATCGTTTCTTGCATTTTCCATATCTTAATGCATGAAAACCGATTTTCCTCTCTTTCTTCCATAATTATGCTCCATTTGAAACTCTTATCTGGTTTCTTAGCATTTCCCAATGTTCTCACTGACTTGGGCTTCACCGTATCCCTGGTCAACTACCATTTTGAATCCATATGTCCTCTTTTACAAACTTTTACAATGTCATAGGTATTATGTGCTTCTTTTCTTGTTGCAAACCAATGACTCCAAGGTAGAGACCAAGAGTTCCTACTCCACTGTTGTTGGATGAAGTGTGGTTTCGCTCACTGGAAGCACAGGAGTCTTACCTGAAGTTTGAAAACAAACTTGTCGAGGCTGGCCGGTGGTATTCGAAGAGTTGGTGAGATTCAACATCCAGGAAATTTTCAATGCTATGGGTTGGTCCCCCGTTATTTGAATCGGTATCATTACCAGACTTGACTTGGTGAGCCTGTTTTATTGTAACCTTCGGGTAAAATGCAGACTTGGCAGCTTTGACTCAGCATGAGACCTTCGCAATTTGAGTTGGGTCATGGGTGTCAACATCTCATTCAACACGGAGAAATTGGCGGGTCTTCTGGGGATTTCTATGGCTGAAGATGTGGCCATTTATGGCCCCAAAGAGAAGGAATTTCTAACAGAGCATATGTGGGCAAAGATTTGGAATCAGATACTCTTCCCTGGAAAATGGCACCAGTGTACCAAATATTGTCCCTTGCCCCTAGTTTACTGCAGGATAGCACAGTACAACAGTGTTCCTCAAGGTGGTCATTACAACGAGATGTCTACTTTTTGTCTATTCCTCACCTATCGTTTGGCAACCAGAAATCCTGTCTACTTACCCTACATCATGAAGCGAGTTATGATTATGGTACAGAGGGCATGGGTTCATCTAATCTGCCTTATGAAAAGTTGCTCACTCATCTCTTCATGCTTATGGGAATGTCATACATGAGGTAGAGGCCTTTGATGAGAAAGTGGCGGTAGACTTTAATTGGCATGCCATTGCCAAGATGCATTTGCACCACGTAGTAATATCAAATGACGAGTTAGAGGCTAAGCCTCCTCTTAGATGGCAAGAGGCACCTACAGTTGAGGTAGCAAAGGAGGCAAAAAACGGAGAGGACGAGGAGGCACCAGTGGGGGCAGAGAGAGAGGGTGGAGATCTCCCTACGGGTCCTGCACGGGCTCCTACTACATTAGATGATATCATGGCGGAGATTCATGGTTCTTGGGGTGACCAGAGGCAACACGCCCATAGGATGGAAAACCAAATCCGTCGGATGTAGTATGCCTAGTCTTCCTAATCGACTTATGGAGAGAGTTTTCTTGTTGCACACCGAGGGCGTTGGAGAGGGGTCGGTGTCGGGCACAACACGGGTGTAGACTTTTCAGCGGGTTCACGAGTCTACACCTCCACCATCTGATCTTCAGTAGAGATTATCTACATACTCTTTTTTTGCAGAGTACTTTTCATTCACTTGGTGTATGTTATATATATAGTCTCTAATATTTTTTTAGCATCTTATGCTTTCGTTTTTTTAGCACACCACAACAATTTTTGTTTCATATTTACAAGTTATGCTCTTTTGGTTTTTATTTTCATAATGCTCAATTCATTGACATAGAATCATGACATTGTTTGGGTTGGCATGGTACAACACAGGCTAGTGCTCTAATGCCAATGTTGTCACACCCTAAATTTACGATATGTAAAATTTCAGAGATGGACCAAAATCGACACACATTTATTGTTCGATCCAACCCAGAATCACTTAAGCCATACCAACCCTACCATAGTAGATACGATAGCGGAAATTAACTAATTGAATTGAGCTTCTATTAATAATTTAAATTGATTAAACAACATTGTTCAAGACTTATTCTTGTGCCCATCAAACTTCATTACAAAACCATTCATAAAATCAACCCTATAATACTAGGTCTTTTAGAAAGTACCATAAACGTAACTAAACTGAAAGTAAATAAAAGAAACATAATTCTCTTTGAGATTCCTTCTACTTGAACACACATGCGTCGCACTCGTAATCGGCATCGTGCTCATCTTCTTCCAGAGGTTGAACATCTAGATGCGTCACAGAAGAGATGACTGGGGCATTCATGTAATCAATGACCGTAGCACATGTAACATCATCTAAAAAAAGGGCGTACGCAAGGGTGAGCTCTCCAACTTGAGCTCGTGAGAAAACAGACAAACAAGCAAGCAAAATGCATGATATATTATTACACATAATGGTCTGGTATAATGTATGCTGATGATAAGGTAAGGCTTGATCACGCTCACCGAAGTTGATCGAAACCTCCATGCATAGGAGAGAATGGACACTCGCTCAGCCTACTCCGACAGCCCTGGTGAAGTCACGCATCTCCTACTATGGATGTTGTAAGTACCATGGGCGGGAAATGGATTCCTTTTTAAATTGGTTTAATTAATACTCATTTTAAATTTAGTTGTGGGTTCAAGTTGTCTACACTCAATACTCTCATTTAGGATCTGGGAGGTTCTCACCTTGAAATCCCATCCACTCACGCTAGTGGAGGGTAAAAAGCTGGAGTCACCGCCTAGTTGAGGACTAGGACCTATGATGTTGTCCCTCTCTTGAAGGGACTTTAATAACTCATGCAATGGAATGGTCAGCTAGTCTCACCAAAGGCGGATAAGCGTCAATTTATGAGTTGCGAAGGTGTTAGGCACCTAACTCACACGATTGAACTGGTCTCCTATATTCTATCCTTTCCTACAGCTTATTTACACTTTGAGGCTATCTACCTACACTACAATGTACAAGGGAAGTCTTATTGAGTTTCTAATTCAATTATTAACTAAACATGTCATATGAAATTACAATTAATAATAGACAAAGCATAAAAGAATTAAATAATTAATAAAATAACCTAAACATACATCTAATAGGGGAAAAATATGTCAAATTGTATGACCGAGTTCGGGAAACATCCCAAACTGCCTACATATCCCTAATGGCGGGAATTAGGCCAAACATAGTTCGGGCAGGGTTGTGTATAACCAGGTGTGTGCAAAGGTAATGCCTCCAAAATATTGGAACATATAAGAATGAGAGATGTTCCCACAATGGCGGAACCCATCTTGTTGTGTATGCAACAAGCGATGCTCTCAAAATAGTAAAACACATCTTGGTGTATGCAACAAGCAATGCTCTCAAAATATTAGAACGCATCCAAACAGCGTGAGATGCTCCCATAATGGTGAAACACATCTCGGTATGTGCAACAAGCGATGCTCCCAAAATATTGAAATGCATCCAAACAAGGTGAGATGCTCCTACAATGGTAGAACACATCTCGATGGTGTTGAGGTGCTCCTACCATAAGGAACTCCCTCGATGAGGTAATCCCATAACAATGGAACTTACCTCAATTGGATCGGGTGGGAGACAAAAGTTCCCATAGCCTACATATCCCAAAAAGGGAATCAAGTCGACGTAGTTCCCACAGTTAATGGGCCGTTGGATCCCACGTGGTCAACACTCAAGAGGCCATTGCCTCAGCTCCCCTCACAAGGGGTTCGACTAAACCTCACTCGCATCCTAATCTTGGGGTATCCAGGTGGGCCGCCATTAGGCCAATAATCCTAACATACATCTACCCAATCGCATATTTCATTAATTGCGTTTTTGTACAAATGCCATCCCACTCACTCTTGGGGACCAATCCTAAGGTTGGTTGGGCCTCATTCTAAATGAGCCCATAATGGGTCTGCACATGATCTTGGATCCTGTGTAGGGGTTGGACTCATTAAACTCCCCTAAATAATCACATAACGAGAAGGAAAGTATCCTAACACGCATCTATTACAGATTGGGTATTCAAATAAGAAGACATTCTTTGGGGTAGGACCACATGTTGTCATATGCATCTACTTAAATTAAACATAAATACATGTTATAATCCAAGCGTGATGTGAAATAAACAATTTAAACAAAACAAATACATGCATGGAATTTATGACATTAATATCTTACTACAAATTGGATTAGAGAAAAAGAGAGGTCATATCATATTTCACCAAATGGGTTGAATCATTCTAACACAAACAAGTCTGCTTCAAAAGAGAGAGGCCAACTGAAACACAATCCAAGTGGCCCCAAACCAAACAAATTGGCCTACTCTAAACCCACATAAACCAGCCCAACCTGGACTTAAACCAGACTCCATGCTAAGTTGGGCCTAGCCCAAATAAAAGCCCAACCTAGGCCTAAACTTGACACCATGGCCTACCTAAGTGGGCAGGACTCAATGGACCCAAACCACTCCTAAACCGAACCTAAACAAACAGCCCTAGACTTAACTCAAGAGACCCTAATTAGACCCCACTTGGGTCAGGCTGGATCGGGAAAAAAATAAACCAGGCTTGAACTAGGCCTAGCAAGACCAAGATAAACAACCCACCCGAACCCAAGCATAAACCAAACTAGGCCAATCTAGCTTTCACCAAACAGCCCAATAGAACTTAATTCTATCCTAGATCATATCGGGTCAAGAACATGGGGAAAAACACAAAGGGAAAGGAAATCTCTGCACTCAGACATTAACAGGGAAGATGATCATATAAAAATCAAGAGTAAAAAAATGAACCATAATATGACCAACAAATTTCAACTAAGAAAGCAAAAATAAGTTTAACCTAACCAAACCTCCCCAGAATAAGAAGCTGGAAACCCAAATCTTATACTTGACTGAACAAAACCAAAACCCTACACTGTAAATGCAACACAGTCATGGAACAAACTTATCAAAATCGCATTCGAATAAGGAACTAACCAATAAAAAAATGAGTATAAAAGAAAGAAATAGGTCCCCATGCTGTGTACCTTATTCTTCACCATTGAGATCAAATCTCAGCCAAACCAAACAACCTTGAAGAAGAAGTCAGTCTGCTTAGCACTACCTTGGAATAAAATAAAAAAACCCAAATAACTCCTCTGAATCTACCGGTGAGGCCTATGTAATGTAACCCTGTCACACCTCGTTCCCGACGTATCAGTACAATGGAATGCAACGGGATCTCTCCATTCTATCCGGGCACAAGAAATCCCCTTCTAGGATTACACATCATGGGATTTCACGAAAACAATCCAGACTTATTATTTATCAGAGTAAAAATTTACTATCTTGTTTTAAAAGCTATCATTCATATCACAGAGAGTAAATTAGCGAAGGACTTACAAATTAAAACTACTTAAGCAGGCTAATAGATTTCTAAATACTTATTGTATTTAAACCCAAGTAGTATTAAATTTTCAAATGTTCCAAATAACCAAACCAAATTAAAATTGTTTCATACTAATTATCCAACTTTAAATAAAATATTGTTCAAAGGTTATTTGCTCCGTAAATCCAAAATAAATAAAATAGTCCCATCTAAAAGAAGAAAACATAGGCACAGCCTAAGCCCATGCTCAACTCTATAAGTAGCTTCAAGAATCAGATACCTCCTCCTCAGGTTCAGAGTCCTCATCCTCCACACCAGACGGACTGCAACCAGAAGAGTCATGTCTTCCACACCAGACAGACTGCAATTAGAAGAGTCACAAGAAGTACCTGCAATATCTAAAAGATTTTTTGCACACAGGGTAAGCTCAACCCCCGAGCTTAGTAAGAAAACCAGACGTGCAACAAACAATATGCATGCAGCTATCAACTACGGTCAGGTACATAATTGTAAGTACCAGCTCAGGACAACCCACACATGGAGTCTCCAGGTTCCACGGGTCATCCCCCATCAGAATGATATTATCCCATACACATAGCATAGTACATCCCCCAAGTATGGGTTCGTCATTGAGGTACAGGTCTGTATTTCGTCAGCTGCCTGCCCACAACTCATCCCAAGTCCATAGTCAGTCGGGCACTTGAGGAGATGGTAATTCCATTAGTAGACTTGCCAACTCATCCACACTACTTTGGGTATGGGGAGCATCGCAACTATGTTCATACCACCTTTTTATTGAACCCATGCCATTACATAACCCCCAATGGCTAGGGGTATAGTTATCGGGATAATTATGTTCGACTAGCCATATTCACCTAATTAATCACATTACTGGACCGTAACTTTGCCAAGCTAAAGCAAACACAGAACCATCTAAGAGGAGGACATTCTATCTCGTAGTAGGGGTAGAAAGCCATGATGATTTCGAACAAGGACTGCAAAGCAACAAAACTAAAGCAGCATCACCAGAGAATCCATAATAGGTCACTGGGCTAATTCTTAAGAGGTTTATCTAAAAGATTCGCGATATAACTAGGAAGATGTTTCAAATACCATACATGAGTTACTGAACATGCCAGTTTGATATAATCTTTAACACCGGCTTTAAATCCGACACTTGCTTTAGTCTCTGTTTGTGGTGACATAAGTCCCTCCTTAAATTTATAAATTAAGAATTCTTACAACAACAAGGTCTACTCAACACGCTCGGTGAACCCTGCCATCGTAGGAGACCGCATGCTCGCAATGGAACAGGGAATAAAGGGCCTCGAGAGGAGGGTTGTAAGACCCATATCAAACTAACCTGGTCTTACCACCTTGAATCAGGTTTACCCATCATGGTCGAGTCAAATGGACCAAGGACGTGAAGGAGATCGTGATCCCAGGTATCAAATTGACCCAAAAATACTTAAATTAAGGGGAGGGTCGCATACCCAGCAAGGGAGGGTCGGACCCCCCAAGACAGAAAGTCGGACCCCCTGTTTTACAGAGGGGGTCAGACACTTTAGGATTTAGAGGTCGACGGGATCATCGACCCCCTCATCGACCCCCAGTTGCCGCCAGAAACTGAAATTAGGAAAGTTTCCTAATTTTGGTTGGACTCTTTCCAAATCTCAATGGGACTTATTTTAGGAGTTTCTACTCTATAAATAGGACGTCCCTAAGCCTCTTTCACTCCTTTTACAACCCTAATTGAATTGAGAGAAAGAGAAGAGAAGGAAGAGAAGAAGAAGAGAAGCAAGGAAGAGAAGAAAGCAAAAAGGAGAAGAGTTGCAGAGAAGGAGTATTCTTCTCAGGTATGGATACTAATTCCATGAGTTTCTACAGACCTTAGGTTAGGTAATGAAGAGAGTATGATCTCGGAGAGTCCCAAACCATCAACCCATGGTTAGGTTTTTATGGAAAACCATGGGGGAATTTGTGAAAGCTATATAGGTGAATGATTCATGGTTTTAGACCATATAATGTGTGTAGAATGGACTGTAGGAGCAAGCCATAGGACCCCAAACATGAAGAATGGACTGAAAGGAAGAAAATTGACCAAACCCATAGGGGGTCGCACAGGGGGTCGATGGCCAATCGACCCTACCAGACCCTGAGCATCGACCCCCAGTGTTCGGGAAGTCCAGAATATGGGGGGTTGCACCAGGGGTCGATCATGACTCCGACCCCACCTCCGACCCCCAATTAACAGGATGGTTTTAAAATTCAGAATTAATTCTAATTAAATTCTATCGACTTTGTTAGGTCTTCTAGCAATATAGTATCAATATAAATGTGATTCTTAAAGCTTGAAAGAGGATCTATTAACAATCTAAGGTGAGGGAACAAGACCTAAACTAATTGGTTAATAATAAACTGTTTTATTTCTTGAGTCTAATGCCATATTGATTCTGTGTGTGTATGCTTGTATGTGCATTCAACATGTCATCCAATATTTCTATTATTTGTTCATGCATATTTACTTTATTGTTTATAACATGATGATGATGATGATGATGATAGGAATAGGCATGTGAATGTTTGTGTTTGGCCAGTGTATATGGTGCGGGTAGAGATGGTATCAACCGGTACAGCCATGACCGTTCTTCATGGGGTGTATATTGTGCCATGGTCTACTCAAATCAGGTCCACTGATGTCGTCGTATCGCCATTACCTTAGCAGAACTATTATGTCGTAGAGCATCAGGGGAGGTGGTCTCGGTCCTTGTAGTCTCTGACTCTATCGGGGGGTCTTAGCTCTATCTCTATGGATATTCTGAGGGATGCTGGGGTGAGGCTTTGGATACACTGTTTGGCATTATGATTGGTTAGTTGCGATCCCAGTTTGCAACCCTAGCCAGTAGGGGTTTATTTGTTGTTATGGTATCAACCGGTACAGTCATGCCGTTTTCATGGGGTGTATATTGTGCCATTTTGGGTGCTGTGGGCGACAGTGCCGTATTCATTGGGCGTATCCACACACTTGTGTATAGAGTTGCGGTGGCCACCTATCCTTTCTATAGCACAGTGCAAACTATAAACCAGACCAAAGATATGATTTGACTGCATGCATATGTATTGTTGCATTGTTTTGTTTGCTCATTGAGCCATGATGTGTGCTCACCCTTTCGACGTCAAATATTTTTAGTTGATGATGTAGGTACGACTGTTGAAGATTATGTAAATGCTCCAGTGTACGGGAACGTGGCGGCGATGGAAGTGGAAGAGGAAGTGGATACACATGACTCCTCTTGCGAGTGTAACTCATGTGTATTCGATTAGATATTTTTCTAGTTTTCTTTATTTGGATTTATTAAGGACATGTATTTGATATTTATTTATGTCTCAGTTGATACAGGATAATTTTTTATTTACATATTAATATCCTAGTAGATTCTCAGTTCATTTTATTATAAGACTTCCGCTATTGTATATTTACTCTGATTATGAATGTGGATGTATGGGGTTTAGATAAAATGGATATAGCCTACTCGAGATCCTGGTTGAACCGTTGGTTTGTTAGCGGTTCATCACATCATTCTAAATAGTGCGGAATTGGGGTGTGACAAGGGTGGTCGTAGATCAACCGTGAAATGAGCAGCAAGAGCTTTTGGTTCAGGCCTCCTCCGCGGGCGAGCGGCCCGACTCTAACAACTACGTTTGGGCTAGGTCATTGCGCTCCTGCCACATCTTGGCAAAGTAGGCTGATGGGCAAGCCCCCTCCTGTCACAAGTGAGTTTTCACCGAGCTGGTCGCTTGAGTCTATAGGCTACCTTTCCTATCCGCTTCTCTACAAGGTCTACTTTTTCCTTCAGACTGGGCCAAGCCTGTGGGTTGTTTAAGTAGGTTGGGCCAGGTTTGGTTGATCTTTTGGAGTTATCTCCAAGAAGGATCGTCCCTCCCTTCATACGCCTTGCTGCCCTACAATTAGGATAAGCACGAAAATTAAAGCTTTTATAAATACAGATAGACCCAATACATCGAAACTCATCGCCCATGGATAAAGAAAAACCATTTCAACATCAAAAACAACAAAAACTAGAGCAAACATATAATAACGAATTCGGTTGGCTATTGTGAATTCATCGAATATATATTCGATTCTTATTATTTTAGTATTTTTATTTTGACCCTATTCTTAGCTTATTTTTTTTTTTTCTTATTTAGAATTTTATTTCTTTATATTAATATTATATATTTTTATATATTTATATTTAATATATATTAAATTTAATATATAGAATCGATCGTTCGAGTATTCCAACCCGCGCTAAAAATGGGACGAAGAAAGGCATGGATATATACTATATATCCATCTATATTGAATTGCAGAACAAGATGTTTCTTTTGCCCCTTCCAGGCGAGTGAAAAATAAAGAAATGGTTGATATTTGATCCATCCTTTTTTATGTCGTTAAGGTGGAGAACTCAACCAAGAATTCTCATTCTTCATCATCAATCGAATCATTGTTCGCGACCCAGGATTCTATTTTATCATCAATCCAATCACCGTTCACGTTTTTTCTTTTTCTTATCAAATGGAATAGGGCAAGATAAGATGTCTGATCCGAGTCATAAGCTAAGCGTCAGTTGGGTTCAGCACCGGAGACCCAACTCTTCTAATCAATCAAATAGCAAAAGTTGTCCCCTAAAAGAAGAACAGTTTCTGGTGCTTTATTCCATTTTTCAAAGTTTTTTCATGGTAGTTTCAACCTTGTTGACTATGACAACTATCGCGACTATAAATAGACTCGCGACTATGGCAGGGCGGTACGCTTTGCTCTCTCGCGACCCCTACTCTAATCAAAATACTAGAGGCCCCTACTGAAGATTTTTTACATTTATATACATGAAAATTATATAGGAACAAGAATAATCTTTGATTCTCTTTTGAAAAAATGTAAATGGATTTCTTTGGAGTAATAAGACTATTCCAATTATGATACTCGTAAAGAAAGAATCGCAATAAATACAAGGAAGGGGGATCTTGTACCCAGATGCGAAGGGCTTGATCTAGCGGCTTACCTATCACACCCCAATTTCGCACCATTCAGAACGGTGTGATGAACCGCTAAATAACCAACGGTTCAACCAGGATCTCTAATAGGCTGTGTCCTCTAACTTAGACCATACACATCCATAACCATAATCAGAATAAATACACAGTAGCGAAAGTCTTAATATTAAATGAACTGAGAATCTAACTGTGATAATCATAAACAAAATATCAAATTATGTTGTATCAACCGAGACATAAATAAATAAATATCAGATTACATTTCTTTAATATTTCAAATAAAAATCTAATAAAAAACGCATGACTTGCACTCGCATGAGGAGTCATGCATCTCCATTATATCTTCAGCCTCCATTGCAGCCACGTGCCCGTACACAGAAGCATTCATATATTCTTCCACAGTGGTACCTGCATCATCAACTAAAAATATTCGAATTCAAAAAGGGTGAGCACACATCACGGCTCAGTGAGCAAACAAAACAATGCAACAAACATATGCATGCATTTAATTCATATCTATGGTCTGGTATATAAGTTTGCAATGTGCTATAGAAAGGTTCGGTGGCCGCCTCACGTCTATACACGAGTGTGTGAAGCCGCCCAAAGATAACGTTTATTGTCGTCCCACATGCACCCACCATGGAATAGAGATAGAGCTAAAGTGCTTAGGACCACACCGCATCACACTTCCCCTGATACTCTACCCATACCTACACATAAGCCCCTGCTGGCGAGGGCTTGCAACTAGGCTCGCAACTAACCAATCCTAATGTCAAACAGTGTACCCAAGGCCTCACCCCAGCATCCCTCAGTACGTCCATAGAGATAGAGCTAAGGCCCCCCGACAGAGTCGAAGACTACACGGTCTGAGACCACCTCCCCTGATACCCTACGACGTAATAGTTCTGCTAAGGTAATGGCGATACGACGATGTCAGTGGACAAGACTTGAGTAGAGATAGAGCTAGAGTCTGGTGACCAGGACACACCACAATATCACGTCCTCCCCCTGATGCTCCACTCACATCAAGCACACTAACCACACACATACATTCACATGCCTATTCCTAGCATCATCATCATCATCATGTTATAAATAAATAAAATTAAATATGCATGAACATTAAAAGTAGGAATAGTGGATGTCATGTTGAATGCACATTACAAGAATACACGCATAGAATCAGTCATGGCATTGGACTCAAGAAATAAAAATAGTTTATTATTAGCCAATTAGTTTAGGTATTGTTCCCTCACCTTTGCATGAGTATAAATCTTCTTTCAAGCTCTAAGAATCACCTTTATATCAATAGGAAAACCTAACAAGTTGATAGATTTTAGTTAGAATTCATTCTGATAGTTTTAGGCTTGCTGTTAAGCTAGGGTCGCAGGTAGGGTCGCAGGTTTATGCGACCCCAGGGTATAGGGTTGATGCTAGGGTTGGATATTCCATCGACCCTAGGTGCGATCGTAGCTTCCCTGGACTTCCCGAGAGCTAGGGGTCGATCCTGTGGTCTGGTAGGGTCGATTCCCAATCGACCCTATGTGCGACCGCACCTGGTTTGAGTCGACCTTTTCATTCTACAGTCTAATCTTTCAAGTTTGGGTCCTTTGGCTTACTTCCACAGTCCATTCTATGCTTGTTCTATGACTTAAAACTCCAGGTTATTTCCTTACTTTGTCTACCATGATTTCCTCTATGGATTTCATTAAAATCTTCCCATGGATGGATGACTTGGGTTTCTCCTAGATCATACCCTCTTCATGAACTATTCTAAGGTCTTAAAAAATTCATGGAAAGCATATCCATACTTTAGGTTTGCTGAGATTCAGAGGTTTCTCTGAATTCTTCTCTTTAGTCTTCTTCTCCAATTTTTCTTCTCTTCTCCTTCTCTTCTCTTTCAATTAGGGTTTCAAAAGGAGTGAAAGAGGCTAAGGGACGTCCTATTTTTAGGGGAAAACCTCCCAAAATAAGTCCCATTGAGATTAGGAAAGAATCCCCTTGAAATTTGGAAAGTTTCCAATTTACGGTTTCTGTCGGTGATCCTAGGGTCGATGAGGGGGTCGGAGATCCCGTCGACCCTAGGGTCTCAGTTGTTCGACCGACCCTAGGTCTAAAAATCAGGGGTCTGACTTCCTAATGAGGTGGGATCGACCCTACCTGTTTAGGTATGTGACCCTACCCCCTATTCTACTGTTTTTGGGTCAGTTTAATACTTGGTCTTGCTATTTCCTTTACGCACTTGGTCCATTTGGCTCAACCATGATAGGTAGACCTAGTACAAGGTGGTAAGACCGATTAGTTCGATACGGGTCTTATAACTCCCCCTGTTTATAAAAATTTCATCCTCAAAATTTGTACATACCTTCCGAGTCGAATAGATGAGGGTATTGCTTTCGCATAGCATTCTCTTTTTTCCATGTGATTTCTTCTATATCTCTGCTTCTCCAGGTGACCTTAACATAATAGATGTGATGGTTGCATAGTCGTTGAACCTTTCGACTGGCGATTTTAGTTAGTGCTACTTCAAATGTCAAATCATCAGTCAAATCAGGTAGATCTACTGTCAAGACGTGTGTTGGATCTCTAACAAACTTCTTCAATAAGGAGATATGAAATACATCATGCACACTTGACATAGATGGTGGTAGTGCTAACTGGTAAGCCACTTTTTTACGTTTAGCTAGAATCTCATATGGTCCAACATATCTCGGACTAAGTTTCCCTTTCTGTCCGAACCGTTTCAAACCGCGCATTGGTGACACTTTGAGGAATACCTTATCACCTACGGTAAATTCAAGGTCTCGGCATATAGTATCTACATATTGCTTCTGACGATTCTGACCCGTTCTACTCTTTCCTTGATAATGTCGACTACTCGACATGTCTCTTCAACAAATTCTGGTCCAACAATACTATGTTCTCCAACTTCATTCCAAAACAAAGGAGTTCGACACTTCCTGCCATACAATGCTTCATAGGGTGACATCTGTATAGTAGCCTGATAGCTATTGTTATAAGCAAACTCAATCAGTGGTAATTTCTCATCCCACAATCCTTTAAAATCAATTACACAGGCTCGGAGCATGTCTTCTAGAATCTGAATGGTACGCTCTGATTGTCAGTCTGTTTGAGGATGGAATGCAGTACTGAACTTCAATGTTGTACCCATAGCCTTTTGCAATCCTTCTCAAAACTTTGAAGTAAATCATGGATCTCTGTCGGACACAATGCTTTTAGGTACACCGTGTAATCTGACAATATTATCCACATACAACTTAGGTAACCTCTCCAGTGTATACTGAGGTCGTATAGCTATAAATCGAGCCATTTTAGTTAGGCGGTCTACAATCACCCAAACTGCGTCAACTACTCGAGGAGTCAATGGTAACCCGGTGACGAAGTCCATAGTGATGCAGTCCCATTTCCATGCTGGTTCCGATAACGGCTGTAACAGTCCTACAGGTCTTTGTCGTTCAGCCTTCACTCTCGGACAATTTAGGCATTGAGACACGAACTTGGCTATATCTGCTTTCATTCCTCTCCACTAATATAATTTCTTTAGATCAAGATACATTTTTGTACTTCCAGGATGTATCGAATAGGCGGTGGTATGGGCTTCCTTCATTAGTCGGTGTCTAATGTCCAAACTTTCTGTTTCAGGTATACATATTCTTCCTTTGTACTTCAGTACCTTTTCATCGTCTAAGGCGAACTCAGGAATAGTCCTACCTTTTTCAATGTCCTCTTGTACCGTTCTTAGATAATGGTTTGATTTTATAGCAGTTTTCACCTCATCAAGTATATTAGGTACAATCTTCAATGTGGCCAACATATTTAAAAATCGATGGGTAAACCCTTGGTTGGTTGATTCACCCGGTGCATCTATCACAAACTGCTCACCACCGTAATTGAATACCTTTCCGATAGTACACATTGCGGCAGTTGTGTTAACCTCCCCTTGAGATTTTATCATTGCCTTTCTACTCAGCGCGTCAGCAACCACATTAGCTTTTCCCGGATGATACTGGATATCACAATCATAGTCTTTCAATAGTTCCAGCCATCTTCTTTGTCTCATATTCAATTCCTTCTGATTAAAGAGATAAGTAAGACTCTTATGATATGATTTAATCTGAAATTTCTTTCTGTACAAGTAATGTCTCCATATCTTGACAGTATGTACTACTGCCGCTAATTCCAAATCATGAGTGGGATAGTTCTTCTCATGTGTCTTCAATTGTCTTGAGGCATAAGCAATTACTTGTTCTCCTTGCATAAGTACACATCCTAATCCCAATCCTGACGCATCAGTGTACAAAATAAATGGCTGTCCTGGAATCGAAATGGTCAAGATTGGAGCAGATATCAATCTAGCCTTCAATGTTTGGAAACTCTTCTTGCATTTCTTAGTCCAAATAAAATTTTCACCCTTCTTAGTCAAACTGGTGAGATGTATGGTAATTCGGGAGTAGTCTTCCACAAATCGTCGATAATAACCAGCTAGACCTAAGAAATTTCTAATTTCTGCAATGCTCTTCGGTGCTTCCCACTTCACAATAGCTTTGATCTTGCTAGGATCCACTTTAATTCCTTCAGCGGATACAACATGGCCAAGAAAAGCGACTTCCTTTAGCCAAAACTCACACTTTGTAAATTTGGCGTAAAGCTTCTCCTTCCGTAGTCGCTGCAGAGTGGCGTTTAGATTCTTAATATGAGTTTCCTTGTCCTTGGAGTAGACCAATATATCATCGATGAATACAATAACCGATGTATCCAACATATCGTGAAATACCCGGTTCATAAGTTCCATAAAGGTTGCTGGTGCGTTTGTCAATCCAAAAGACATGACCAAAAATTCATAATGTCCATATCTGGTTCTGAATGCTGTCTTGGGAATATCACCATCTTTAATCTTCAACTGATGGTAGCCTGATCGAAGATCGATCTTGGAGAACACTTTGGCACCTTGCAACTGATCGAACAGGTCATCGATCCGAGGCAATGGGTACCGATTCTTGATTGTCAGCTTATTCAGTTCCCGATAGTCTATACACAATCGAACACTACCGTCCTTCTTCTTTACGAATAATACTGGCGCTCCCCATGGTGATATGCTAGGTTGGATGTAACCCTTGTCCAGCAGTTCTTGTAGTTGTACTTTTAATTCCTTCAGTTCAGTAGGAGCCATTCGATAAGGTGCTTTAGATACTGGTGCGGCTCCGAGTATCAGATCTATAACAAACTCTGTAGCTCGGTCGGGTGGTAGTCCTGGTAGTTCTTCAGGAAATATATCTGGAAAGTCACGCACGACATCAATATCCTCCATTTGTGGTGCTTCCTTGGTAAGATCGACCACAAATACTAGATACCCAACTGCTCCTTTCTCAAGGCACTTCCTAGCGTTTAATGCAGAGAGTATGAACTTTTGTTTACGGGAAGTTTGGTTCCCGCAAAACTGAACTCTGCTCCTTCCTTGTCTTTAAATGTCAGCTTCTTTTCGGCACAGAATAGGTTTACAGAATGCTGAGCTAACCAGTTAATTCCCAAGATGATGTCAAAGTCTGCCATCTCAAGTTGAATCAAGGTTGCATCCAAAGTCTTTTCGTCAATAAGAACTGGACATGGTCCATAACCTTTTTCTAATTCCACTTCTAATCCCATAGGTGATCGTACAAGGAGTTTGTAGTCTAAGGATTTGAGGGTAGATTTAGCTTCTTTCCAAATGACATAGATATAAAAGAATGAGTAGCTCCTGAATCAAAGAGTACTCTGGCGGGAATGCCATTAATAGGTACGATACCTGTGATTTGTTTTGATTTATTCTACATGCTCACACAATATAACACAAAATGATAAGATTCAGGTCATACATGTGACCACATCAGGCAATGAGACAACATCCTCAGATGTAACAGCGTAAACTCTTCCTTGTTGTAGTTTCTTCTTGGGCTTAGGACACTCCCTTGCAATATGTCCCAATTGATTGCAGTTAAATCATTTTACCCATTTATTTTTTGGCTTTTGTTGTTGTTGAGCTGCTGAAGTAGTCTTAGTTGCAGCATTGAAGCTTTGAGTACGGAAGGGTTTGAATGTCTTGGTGTTCCCTCCGTTATAAGAATTCCCATTAGGCCTTTTGATTCCTCTATTTTGAGCAAAGTAGCTCTCTTTCTGGCTTGACTCTATCACTCGAGCAATTTGTACAGCTTCATTGTAGATTTTCTTCTCAAGTCCCAGAACATGTTCATGTATGCTTCCCCTAAGTCCCATGACGAACCTTCAGGTCTTTGTATCTTCCGCTTGCAGACTGACTGGTGCAAAGAAGAATAGCTCCTCATAACGCTGTTGATATGCATCGACAGTCATTTGTCCCTGATACAAACTCTGGAACTCTTTCTCCATAGAATCTCTGAAGCTCCTAGGAAAATACTTCTCAAAGAATGCCTCTTTATATATATCCCAAGTCAATTGGGTGTGCTTTGTCAATAGATACGTCCGTGTGGACTTCCACCAGTGGTGTGCATCGCCTTTTCGCATAAACATTGCACACAATACTTTCTCCTCTTCATTCACCGTCATCATCGTAAAATTCCACTCCATCTCATCGATCCAGTGTGCTGGCCACAACGAATCAGCTAGCTGACCACTATACTCCTTGGGCTTCATCTTCAGAAAATGCTCAACTAGTTTGGAGTGGTCTAGTTGATGAGGAACATAAGCCCCATACATAGGTGGTTGGTATTGATATCCACCTGGAGCTACTTCAGGGTTTTGTACTTGAGCCTGCATGATGGGAGTCTAAGGTGCGTGGGGTACTGTGTTACTCCCCCCTGGTACTGTGCTTGCCTATCCTGCTGGCATCGGTGTCGTCTGTGCAGCTAGAAAAGTCATGCCTATGGCAGCTTGCATAGTAGCTTGTACCAGTTGTATTTGCTGCAGCTATTGTGCCAAATTCATTACGGCTGTAGCCAGGTCTGTAGGTGGAGCTGACAGATTTGTAGGATTTGTCTGCCCATTAACTACGGATGGTGCCGTGTTCGGATTCTCCTGTGTTTCAGGATGTATATGGCTGTTTGCCTCCACAGGTGGTGGTGGTGGAATAGAGTTACGACTTTGTTTGGTCACTCTGCGTCCAGCCATTATCTGTTCTGGAAGTGGTAATGCCTGCAAATCATAGAATACGTGAGACAATCATCATATACTTCATTCTCATATTTAAATCCACTAGTCAATGATATTTTCAAAAATTTCAGATCATTCTGTCTAAAATACTGTATTTTCCATCGTAGGGTCGATGGTAGGGTCGATGGATGTCCGACCCTAGGGTTTGCGACCCTGAGAATCATTGATACTTACCGAGAGCCTAGGGTCGATGGTAGGGTCGATGGGTGTCCAACCCTAGGATCGACCCCTAGTTCTCTGTCAGATCACCGAGAGGCTAGGGTCGATGAGGGGGTCGGAGGTAGGGTCGATTGTCTTGGTCGAATTATCCGACCCTAGGACTGAAAATCAGGTTTTTAATCCCGATTTTTGAATCCATTTCTCATTCCTTCTCCTCCTTTCCGACTCGGCTCGTTCCTCTGAGTTGCTACAGTGATAACTCCGACCCATTGGTGATTTTTTGCTTCTCCTTTCGACGTCGACTTCTTCTCTACAGGTATGTTCTCTACGGTTTCATGTTTTTAGGGTTTTTTAACTAGGTTTTTGCTTGTTTATATCGTTTTCTTCAAATTAAACTTTTTCCAATCATAAAAATTTGATTTTTATTGGGGGCTTTTGTTGTTGGTGACTCAATAGACGAAAGCCCTCGAAAATATTTGAGTTTCATCGGTTGGTTATCGAGAAACTTGAAATTTCCCCTTTTTGCCCTAATTTGTCGAGATTTTTGAATTTCTTAAAATTTCTTCAAATTCAATCTCCTTAGGTAAAATTTCCAACTGTATGAGTCTTACAGGATAGTTTAGAACCTATATAAGTCCTCCTGCCCATGTGTATGGGTGAAAAGTAAGGCTTTTGACCAATTTGTGTTGTTATAATGTCGATTTTTTTTGTGTTTTTCACCTTTACTAAGCTATTATCTATTTTTCCTTTGTTTTTGAAGATAATATGGCTCGTACCAAAATACCTAGGGTTCATGACCCAGTCTGCTTCCGTTTTAATGAGGCCGAGGCTCAGTATGCCTGCTACGCTCGTAAGAAGGTAGAGGGAGGTCGTCGTGTGGACTTGGCTAGCCTAGCCTTGTTCGATGTAGAGAGAGCTTTTGGTGACATGGGCTGGCTTCCCGTGATCACCTACGACTCCTGTACCCGTCCAGATTTGGTGAGGCAGTTTTATTGTAATCTCCAGGTGGTGGGAGATCACAACGATACTGAGAGGGGTAGAGAGCTCAGGATCACGAGCTATGTCAAGGGAGTAGAGGTTTCCTTTGACTATCGGCAGTTAACGGACCTCTTGGGCATCTCATACGACGGTCCCTTGGTGTACTGTGCTCCCAGAGAGCCCCAGTTCTTTTCCTTGGAGATGAGGGCTGAGATAGACCGTCAGCTTATCAGAGAGGATCGCTGGGAGATGAAAGCGATCTACCTACGTCCAGAGCCTCGGGTGTACTGTAAGATCATTTAGCATAACCTGATACCTCAGAGTGGGCACTACGAGAGGATCTCCCAGTTGACCCAGTTCTTATTCTACTGTATCTGCACTAGGCAGCCTGTCTGCCTCCCTTATATTATTATGCGAACGATGATCAGTGCCACACTGCCCGGTCAGGTTGGCAACCTGCCTTATGGATGCCTGATCACTACACTGCTTACCCGCCTGGGTGTTGATTTGGTGGATGAGAGGATTCAGGAGAAATCCTTCTCATCACCTCTGGATTGGGAGGCTATCTGTAAGATGGGCATGCAGGATGCTCAGCTCAGCGACGATGAGAGGAACACTCTGGTGCGTTCTCGTACTCGGGTGGAGATGGCAGACGCTGAGGCAGCAGCAGCAGCTGCTGGAGCAGGAGTTCATGGGGGTGATGCTGGGGATGATGATCGTTTGTACATGGATGTGGACTCCATACGTCCTCCATCACCTACACATACTACGGGAGCTGGTCCTTCACATGCAGCTGGTCCTTCACACCCACCTTCTGATGACATGATGGGGATATTGCGTGAGATTAGAGAGGCTCAGCGCATGTCTGATCTGAGGGTGGGAGAGCTTCTAGATGCTCAGTGCGTGACTGATCGGCGGGTGGCTGATCTCACAGCTAGTTTTCAGACGACCCAGACTCAGGTAGCTTGGTTGACTAGAGTCTATGCTGAGGATTATGACAGAGACCGCGAGGCACCGCCTCCCCCATCACCTCCAGCTTCCTGATGTATTTTCTTTTATTTTTCTTTTGTACTACAGAGTAACTATTCGGATTGTGGACTGTACTCCGTTTTAGACATGTGTATATACGTTTGTTTTTTATTCGAGTGTATATGAATTTGTTTCTCATTTAATAGATGTATTATTCTCTTTCAATTTTGTCTCAGACAACACAGGTGCTTATAATGTGTTATTATTACAGTTTTTAAATTTTATTTTATCTCAGTTCACAACTTTTGTGATAGTATTCTGGTTTAAGAGACAGGGCCTGAGAGCTCTGATACCAAGTTGTCACACCCCAATTCCGTACCATTCAGAACGGTGTGATAAACCGCTAAATAACCAACGGTTCAACCAGGATCTCTAATAGGCTATGTCCTTTAACTTAAACCATACACATCCACAACCATAATCAGATTAAATACACAATAGCGGAAGTCTTAATATTAAATGAACTGAGAATCTAACTGTGAAAATCATAAATAAAATATCAAATTATGTTGTATCAACCGAGACATAAATAAATAAATATTAGATTACATTTCCCTAATAGTTCAAATAAAAATCTAATAAAAAACGCATGAGTTGCACTCGCATGAGGAGTCATGCGTCTCCACTATATTTTCAGCCTCCATTTCAGTCACGTGCCCATACACAGAAGCATTCATATATTCTTCCACAGTGGTACCTGCATCATCAACTAAAAATATTCGAATTCGAAAGGGTGAGCACACATCACGGCTCAGTGAGCAAACAAAACAATGCAATAAACATATGCATACATTCAATTCATATCTGTGGTCTGTTATATAAGTTTGCAATGTGCTATAGAAAGATTCGATGGCCGCCTCACCTCTATACACAAGTGTGTGAAGCCGCCCAAAGATATCATTTATTGTCGTCCCACATGCACCCACCATGGAATAGAGATAGAGCTAAAGTGCTTAGGACCACACCGGATCACACTTCCCCTGATACTCTATCCATACCAATACGTAAGCCCCTGTTGGCGAGGGCTTGCAAACTGGGCTCGCAACTAACCAATCCTAATGTCAAACAGTGTACCTAAGGCCTTACCCCAGCATCCCTCAATACGTCCATAGAGATAGAGCTAGGGTCTGGTGACCAGGCTGAACCACAATGCCACATCCCCCCTGATGCCCTACGACATATTAGTTCCGCTAAGGTAATGGCGATACGACGATGTCAGTGGACAAGACTTGAGTAGAGATAGAGCTAGAGTCTGGTGACCAGGATACACCACAATATCACGTCCTCCCCTTGATGCTCCACTCGCATCAAGCACACTAACCACACACATACATTCACATGCCTATTCCTAGCATCATCATCATCATCATGTTATAAATAAATAGAATTAAATATACATGAACATTAATAGCAGGAATAGTGGATGACATGTTGAATGCACGTTAGAAGCATACACGCATAAAATCAGTCATGGCATTAGACTCAAGAAATAAAAACAGTTTATTATTAGCCAATTAGTTTAGGTCTTGTTCCCTCACCTTTGCTTGAGTGTAAATCCTCTTTTAAGCTCTAAGAATCACCTTTATATCAATAGGAAAACCTAACAAGTCGATATATTTTTGTTAGAATTCATTTCGATGGTTTTAGGCTTGCTGTTAAGCTAGGGTCGCAGGATGGGTCGCAGGTAGGGTCGCATGTTTATGCGACCCTAGGGTATAGGGTCGATGCTAGGGTCGGATGTTCCATCGACCCTAGGTGCGACCGTAGCTTTCCTGGACTTCCCGAAAGCTAGGGGTCGATCCTATGGTCTGGTAGGGTCGATTCCCAATCGGCCCTACGTGCGACCGCAGGTGGTTTGAGTTGACCTTTTCATTCTACAATCTAATCTTTCAAGTTTGGGTCCTTTGGCTTACTTCCACAGTCCATTCTATGCTTGTTCTATGGCTTAAAACTCCAGGTTATTTCCTTACTTTGTCTACCATGATTTCCTCTATGGATTTCATTAAAATCTTCCCATGGATGGATGATTTGGGTTTCTCCTAGATCATACCCTCTTCATGAACTATTCTAAGGTCTTAAACAATTCATGGAAAGCATATCCATACCTTAGGTATGCTGAGATTCAGAGGTTTCTCTGAATTCTTCTCTTTAGTCTTCTTCTCCAATTTTCCTTCTCTTCTCCTTCTCTTCTCTTTCAATTTGGGTTTCAAAAGGAGTGAAAGAGGCAAAGGGACGTCCTATTTATAGAGGAAAACCTTGTCACACCCCAATTCCGTACCATTCAGAATAGTGTGATGAACCGTCAATAAACCAACGGTTCAACCAGGATCTCAAAATAGGCTATCCCACATATGATAAACCAAAACACATTCCACATTAATCAGAGGTAATAAAATAAATAGCGGAAGTCTTACAGATAATGAACTGAGAAATTCTAACTGTGATACTCATAAATAAAATATCCAATTATGTTGTTTCAACCGAGACATAAATAAAATATTGAATACATGTCTTTACTAAATCCAAATAAATAAAACAAAAATCTAATCGAATACGCATGAGTTGCACTCGCAAGAGGAGTCATGCGTATCCACTATGTCTTCAGCTTCCATTGTCGCCATATGCCCGTACACAGGAGCGTTCATGTAATCTTCAACGGTGGTACCTGCATCATCAACTAAAAGTATTCGAATTCAAAAGGGTGAGCACACATCACGGCTCAGTGAGCAAACAAAACAATGCAACAATACATATGCATGCAATCAATTCATATCTTTGGTCTGATTTAAAGTTTGCAATGTGCTATAGGAAGGATAGGTGGCCGCCGCACCTCAATACACGAGTGTGTGGAAACGCCCAATGAAAACGGCACCGTCGCCCCACATGCACCCACCATGGACAATATACACCCCATGAAAACGGCATGGCTGCACCGGTTGCCCATACCAACACGTATGCCCCTGTTGGCGAGGGCTTGCAAACTGGGTTCGCAACTAACCAATCCTAATGTCAAATAATGTATCCAAGGCCTCACCCCAGCATCCCTCAATACATCCATAGAGATAGAGCTGGGGTCTGGTGACCAGACTGAACCACAATGCCACGTCCCCCCCTGATGCCCTACGACATATTAGTTCCGCTAAGGTAATGGCGATACGACGATGTTAGTGGACAAGACTTGAGTAGAGATAGAGCAAGAGTCTGGTGACTAGGCTGAACCACAATGCCACGTCCTCCCCCTGATGCTCCCCTCGCATCAAGCACACTAACACTTGCTTAGTGGACATGACTTGAATAGACCATGGCACAATATACACCCCATGAAGAACGGTCATGGCTGTACCGGTTGATACCATCCCTACCCGCACCATATACACTAGCCAAACACAAACATTCACATGCCTATTCCTATCATCATCACCATCACCATGTTATAAACAATAAAGTAAGTATGCATGGACAAATAATAGAAATATTGGATGACATGTTAAATGCACATACAAGCATACACGCATAGAATCAATATGGCATTGGACTCAAGAATTAAAAACAATTTATTATTAACCAATTAGTTTAGGTCTTGTTCCCTCACCTTTGCTAGTTATTAGATCCTCTTCCAAGCTTTAGAATCACCTTTATATCGTTATTATATTGCTAGCAAACCTAAGAAAGTCGATAGAATTTAATTAGAATTAATTTCCAATTTGAAAACCATGCTGTTAACTGAGGGTCGATCAGAGGGTCGATGCTCAGAATGCATAGGGTCGATGGGTCTATCGACCCTACCCTCTGTCTGAACTTCCCGAATGCTGAGGGTCGATGGTCAGAATGCATAGGGTCGATGGGTCTATCGACCCTGTGTGCGACCCTTGGTGCACTCTGGTCCAATTTCCAATTTTTAATTCATTCTTCATGTTTGGGGTCCTATGGCTTGCTTCCACCATTCATTCTATACATGTTCTATGGTTTAGAACTATACTTTATTCACCTACATGGTTTCAATGAATTCCTCCAAGGTTTTCCATGAAAACCTAACCATGAATGGATGATTTGGGTTTCTTCTAAGTCATATCCTCTTCATAAACCATTCTAAAGTTTTAACTAAATCATGGGGAATGTATTCATACCTTAGTTTTGCTGAGATTCAGAGTTTCTCTGAATTTCCTCTTCTTCCTTAGCCTTTTCTTCAAGTTTTCCTTCTCTTCTTCTCTTCCTTCTCTTCTCTTTCTCTCAATCCAATTAGGGTTGTAAAAAGGAGTGAAAGAGGCTTAGGGACGTCCTATTTAGAGAGTAAAACCTCCCAAAATAAGTCTCATTGAGTTTAGGAAAGGTTCCAATCGAAATTAGGAAGGTTTCCTAATTTTCGATTCGTGCTGTGTTTCCCGAGTATAGAGGGTCGATGGTGAGGGTCGATGAGAGGGTCGGACAACTCATAGACCCTCATCGACCCTGGTTGAGGGTCGATGGTGAGGGTTGATGGGAGGGTCGGACCTGTCATTTAAAACATGCGACCCTACCCTCATTTTGACTGTTTTTGGGTAAATTTTCATATTGGGTCTTGGGTTTCTTCACACACTTGGTCCACTTGGCTCGACCATGATATGTAGACGGGTCCCGACACAAAATGTAAGGTTAGGCCGGGTTCGTGGCGTGCGGGTCTTTCAACTCCACCACCCTTAAAAGAAATTTCGTCCTCGAAATTTGAAAGTACAGATCTTACAACTCCCCCATCCTTAAATAAATTTTTTCCTCAAAATTTAAACGAATCTTACAACTCCCCCATCCTTAAAATAAAATTTATCCTCAAAATTTTGAATTTACTTCGAAGTCAATAGGTGGGAATTCTATTTCTGCATTGCATCTTCTTCCTCCTATGCACTCTTCTCCACGTATTGGCTTTGCCAGGTTACCTTCACATAATAATTATCCTGGCTTTGGAAACATTGTACCTTTCCACTAGTGAACTAGGCTGGTACCACTTCAATAGCTAAACATTCTATCTAATCTAGTGATTCCGTGGTCAATACCTTTGATATGGATCTCCAATGTACTTCTTCAATAGAGTCACACAAAATACATCATGCACACTAGACATGGATAGAGGTAACGCTAATTGATATACAACTTTTCTATGTCTCCCCAAAGTTTATAAAATCCAACACATATATAGAATACAACTTTCCCTTCTCATTGAATTGTTTTAAACCATGCATAAGTGATATCTCCAAAAACAACACTTTGTCATTTATGACGAACTCAAGGTCTTGGTGTCTATCCTGACAATCCTGAGTTGTCTTGGCCCCTTTTTCTTTGATCTTGTCTGCCACTCAACAGTTTTCTGCAATTGACTTAGGTCTTAAAACTCTTCATTCACTAACTTCATTCCAAAAGAAAAGGAATTTGATATTTCTATCGTACCATGCTTCATAGGTAACATTTACATGGTAGCTTAATAAAAACATCAATTCACGGTGACTTCTCAACTCAAGCTCATTGAAATCAATTTCACAAGCTCGGGGCATATCTCTTAGGATCTGTATAGTCCGCTCCGACTGTCCATCGATTTGAGATAAAATGTGGTACTAAACTTCAACTTTGTCCCCATTGTTTTCTATAGATCCTTCCAAAACTTCGAAATAAGGCATAAGTCTTTGCCCGACACTAAGCTCTCATGCATACCATTCAATCTGGCAATATTATCCATATAGAGCTTAGTTAGCCGCTCCAAAGCATACCGAGGTCGTATAGCAATGGAATGAGCTATCTTCATAAGACGATCAACAATCACCCAAACTGCGTCAACCGATCAGTGGTCAGTGGCAAATCAGTGACATAGTTAATTGTAATGCAGTTTCGCTTTCAAACTGGTTCTAATAGTTGTTGTTGTAAGCCATGTTGGTCTTTGTCCTCTAGCCTTTACTTGCTGATAATTCAGACACTGGAACACGCACTAAACCACATTTGTTATCAGTCCTCTTTACTAGTACAATCTCTTCAGGTCATGATACATATTGGTACTCCAGTATATCCTGAATTTTGAGTACAATGGGCTCTTATCATTATCCTCTTCATGATATCCGAGTCATTATCTTCAGGTATTCAGAATCTACCTTTGTATCTGAGTACCGTCTCCGCATCCAAAGTAAGTCAGGTTTGGGTTTTTCTTGCTCTAAATCTTCTTGCATTGTTCTTATATATAGATTTAACAAAATTACTACTTTTACTTAATCCATCAATTTAGAGATGATCTTTAATGCCACAAACGTAGCCGAATTATTGCTCCATAAGTTCATCCATAAATTCTCGCTCAATTGGATCGTCACTAGCTTCTATTATAAGTTACTCTTCTTCCAAATCTGAATCTGTTGCTGCGGAACATAAGGCAGCATTTATACTGGGTCCTTCCTTGGACTTCATAATTCCCTTTTTGCTTAAGGTCTTAGTTACTTCACTAGCCTTCCTTGGATGATACTAGATATCCCCGTCTTAATCCTTGAGTAATTTCAGCCATCTTCTTATCCTCATGTTCAACTCTTTCTAATGAAGAGATAAATAAAACACTTGTAATCCGATCTAATCTAAAATTCCTTTCCATTTAAATAATGTCTCCAAGTCTTGATTGCATGAATCACAACTGTTTACTCCAATCATGAGTTGGGTAACTCTTCTCATGCTCTTTTCAGTTTTCTTAAAGCATATGAAATCGCTTATTTACCTTACATCAACCCGCATCCTAGATCCAATCCGGAAGCTCCAATGGATAGGGTAAAAGGATTCCCTGGTGCCGAAACGATCAAGATGTGAGATGATATCAACCCTACTTTTAGAGTTTGGAAACATTCTTCACACTTGTTAGTCCAATTAAACTCATCTCCTTTCCTGGTTAGCTTGGTAAGAGGTATTGCGATCTTAGAGTGGTCCTCCAAAAATCGTCTGTAATAACCAACTAAACCCAAGAAACTTCTGATCTTCGCAAAATTCTTTAGGTGTTTCTCACCATGTGTTTACTTCTATCTTAATAGGGGCCACTTTATTCCTTTTTATGACGCTACGTGATCTACTAATATCACTTTGTTTAATCGGGTCTCATATTCCTTGGAATTGGCATAAAGCTTTTCCCTTCTCAACTGTTGTGGAGCTACTCCAAGATCCATTGTATGAGTTGCTTCATTCTTGGAATAAATCAAAATATCATCTATGAAAACTATGACCAACGTGTCCAACATGTCATGAAACACCCAGTTCATCAGCTCCATAAAAGATGTAAGGGCATTGGTTAATCCAAACGTCATAATTGAGAACTCATAATTGGCCAATCCAATTATTAAAAGATATCTTCGAGATATCGCTGTCCAAATTCTTCAGCTGAGGATATCTTGATCGAAGATCAACCTTAGAAAATACCTTTGCTCCTTGAAACTAGTTAAATAAGTCATTGATCTGAGGTTGTAGATATTGATTCTTGATCGTGAGCTTATTTAGTTCCCTCATCTCTTTTGATTCTTCAAGGACTATCATCAAAATCTCATATTGCACTCATTAGCTTGTATTTCTTTTATCCTTGATGTTCTACCTTGCTCTCACTTCCATATACCTTGAAAAATCTTGTGATTGTTACTTCATATCCCAAGTCTATCTATAAGCATTAGGGTATATGCTTATAAATTCATTAATTCAGCCAAACTATTTGGTCTTTACTTAATCATATCCCTCAACATTGGGCATAACTCAATTATCATTGTATTAAATCGAGTACTACTTATGCCATGACTTATCCGTGTATCCATTATTAAATTTGCCTTTAGGAATCTTCTACCTTGTCAAAATTCATACCGATATAACCCTCTTTAATTCTACTTGAGTGCTATCTATTTCCTTACTGGCTACTCTTGATAGTTTTCATTTTTCTCATGCACTCTTTTATAGACATGACTCATATCCATCACTTAGAAATCTCAAAATAGATTCTCCATTACTTCATCGGAGGTCTCTTGACTATAGCAGTTAATCTGAATCCAATCATCTTCCTTCCAATAATCCCATTATCACTAAACATCTTTATCAACAAAGGTCAGGGAGTTTATGAATCAGAATGTGCGTCCAAAATAATTCTCTTCCTTCTTTCAATTATCATAATGACAACCACTTACTTTATCTAGCGAATCTAGGTTTCAAGGATCAGGAGTAAATCTGTGGTAATCCAACCGACATCCAAAGATCGTTAGGTTGCACGGTGGTCCAAATACATGGAATAGAGGTTTTTCAGTTCTTAACCTCATGGTTACAGGTTCTATCGAATATATAATGCCATTGGTCAAGGCACTACAGGAGTAAATCTGGAGAAAGATTTCAAACATCGGTAAATCAAGTATAAATCAATAGAAAGATTTCGTACATCAATAAATCAGGTATAAATCAGAAGATGTACGCTCAACACGATTAAACATTTAACTATTCATTCAGTTCATATCTCTGATCATGTTGTCGATCATGAGAATGGTTCAGATTGGTATAATCAGAACTAATACTAAAGCAACAATATCTATAACTCCAATTGACAGGTTAATTCAAGAAGGTATCCTGTCAAGGTACGAGAATTAAAATCAAGTATGTGCATCCTCTATAATCATAAGAGTAAAATGCACCGCATCCTATATAAACATATCTACTTACATGGCCCTTATCCTCTTATCTCTGTTTGGATTTAGCCCGAGATCTTTTCCTTTATCTCTACAGGGGTTTTGGCATTACTAGCCATTTTCCTTCTTCCTCTGTCTTACATCGAGTTTCACATCTTGGGAGTACCAACTCGGTGTTCCAATTTTCTGCTTTATAGATGCTCCCTTCAAGCTACTGTACTATATCCTTGTATACTTGGATAACTACCCAACTTATAGATAATACCCTAAATTATTTATTTATTAGGATAATTCTTGGTCTCCCCTTTCTGTGTGAGTGTATATATATGGTTCCACCTTTTATATGTACATTATCGTCTTGTTTAATTTCTGTCTCAACCAACACAGGTGCTTATGGTTTGTTTGTATTAAAGCTTTTAATTTATCCTAACTCAGTTCATGGACTCTAGTGGAAGTATTCAGGTTTAATGGGTAAGGCCTATGAGAGCTCTGATACCAAGTTGTCACACCCCAATTCCGTACCATTCGGAATAGTGTGATGAACCGTCAATAAACCAACGGTTCAACCAGGATCTCAAAATAGGCTATCCCACATATGATAAACCAAAACACATTCCACATTAATCAGAGGTAATAAAATAAATAGCGGAAGTCTTACAGATAATGAACTGAGAAATTCTAACTGTGATACTCATAAATAAAATATCCAATTATGTTGTTTTAACCGAGACATAAATAAAATATCGAATACATGTCTTTACTAAATCCAAATAAATAAAACAAAATCTAATCGAATACGCATGAGTTGCACTCGCAAGAGGAGTCATGCGTATCCACTATGTCTTCAGCTTCCATTGTTGCCACATGCCCATACACAGGAGCGTTCATATAATCTTCAACGGTGGTACCTGCATCATCAACTAAAAGTATTCGAATTCGAAAGGGTGAGCACACATCACGGCTCAGTGAGCAAACAAAACAATGCAACAATACATATGCATGCAATCAATTCATATCTTTGGTCTGATTTAAAGTTTGCAATGTGCTATAGGAAGGATAGGTGGCCGCCGCACCTCTATACACGAGTGTGTGGAAACACCCAATGAAAACGGCACCGTCGCCCCACATGCACCCACCATGGACAATATACACCCCATGAAAATGGCATGGCTGCACCGGTTGCCCATACCAACACGTAAGCCCCTGTTGACGAGGGCTTGCAAACTGGGCTCGCAACTAACCAACCATAATGTCAAATAATGTATCCAAGGCCTCACCCCAGCATCCCTCAATACATCCATAGAGATAGAGCTAAGGTCTGGTGACCAGGCTGAACCACAATGCCACGTCCCCCCTGATGCCCTACGACATATTAGTTCCACTAAGGTAATGGCGATACGACGATGTTAGTGGACAAGACTTGAGTAGAGATAGAGCTAGAGTCTGGTGACCAGGCTGAACCACAATGCCACGTCCTCCCCCTGATGCTCCCCTCGCATCAAGCACACTAACACTTGCTTAGTGGACATGACTTGATTAGACCATGGCACAATATACACCCCATGAAGAACGGTCATGGCTGTACCGATTGATACCATCCCTACCCGCACCATATACACTAGCCAAACACAAACATTCACATGCCTATTCCTATCATCATCATCATCACCATGTTATAAACAATAAAGTAAGTATGCATGGACAAATAATAGAAATATTGGATGACATGTTAAATGCACATACAAGCATACACGCATAGAATCAATATGGCATTGGACTCAAGAATTAAAAACAATTTATTATTAACCAATTAGTTTAGGTCTTGTTCCCTCACCTTTGCTTGTTATTAGATCCTCTTCCAAGCTTTAGAATCACCTTTATATTGTTATTATATTGCTAGCAAACCTAACAAAGTCGATAGAATTTAATTAGAATTAATTTCCAATTTAAAAACTATGCTGTTAACTGAGGGTCGATCAGAGGGTCGATGCTCAGAATGCATAGGGTCGATGGGTCTATCGACCCTACCCTCTGTCTGAACTTTTCGAATGCTGAGGGTCGATGGTCAGAATGCATAATGTCGATGGGTCTATCGACCCTGTGTGCGACCCTCGGTGCACTCTGGTCCAATTTCCAATTTTTAATTCATTCTTCATGTTTGGGGTCCTATGGCTTGCTTCCACCATTCATTCTATACATGTTCTATGGTTTAGAACTATACTTTATTCACCTACATGGTTTCAATGAATTCCTCCATGGTTTTCCATGAAAACCTAACCATGAATGGATGATTTGGGTTTCTTCTAAGTCATATCCTCTTCATAAACCATACTAAAGTCTTAACTAAATCATGAGGAATGTATTCATACCTTAGTTTTGCTGAGATTCAGAGTTTCTCTGAATTTCCTCTTCTTCCTTAGCCTTTTCTTCAAGTTTTCCTTCTCTTCTTCTCTTCCTTATCTTCTCTTTCTCTCAATCCAATTAGGGTTGTAAAAAGGAGTGAAAGAGGCTTAGGGACGTCCTATTTATAGAGTAAAACCTCCCAAAATAAGTCCCATTGAGTTTAGGAAAGGTTCCAATCGAAATTAGGAAGGTTTCCTAATTTTCGGTTCGTGCTGTTTTTCCCGAGTATAGAGGGACGATGGTGAGGGTCGATGAGAGGGTCGGACAACTCATAGACCCTCATCGACCCTGGTTGAGGGTCGATGGTGAGGGTCGATGGGAGGGTCGGACCTGTCTGTTAAAACATGCGACCCTACCCTCATTTTGACTGTTTTTGGGTAAATTTTCATATTAGGTCTTGGGTTTCTTCACACACTTGGTCCACTTGGCTCGACCATGATATGTAGATGGGTCCCGACACAAAATGTAAGGTTAGGCCGGGTTCATGGCGTGCGGGTCTTACAAACCTCCCAAAATAAGTCCCATTGAGATTAGGAAAGAATCCCCTTGAAATTTGGAAAGTTTCCTATTTACGGTTTTTGTCGGTGATCCTAGGGTCGATGAGGGGGTCGGAGATCCCGTCAACCCTAGGGTCTCAGTTGTCAGACCCTAGGTCTAAAAATCAGGGGTCTAACTTCCTAATGAGGTGGGATCGACCCTACCTGTTTAGGTATGCGACCCTACCCCCTATTCTACTATTTTTGGGTCAGTTTAATACCTAGTCTTGCTATTTCCTTCACGCACTTGGTCCATTTGGCTCGACCATGATAGGTAGACCTGGTACAAGGTGGTAAGACTCAATACGGGTCTTACATTATCTCTTCTCTCGGAAGCCCACAACTTCTGCTTCTTAGTGGCATTGGAACACGACTTACCTCTTCTCTCGGAAGCCCATTGCTTCTGCTTCTCAGTGGTATTGGACCGCGGCCTACCTCTCATCAGATCCCTTTTAATTGATTCTTTTGTCACATTGTAATATTTCAAACCATTGAAGGGACCCATTTGAGAACAATTAGATGATGACAATATTATCAAAGATTCGTTCGGTCCCCACTTAGGATATCGTGACTTGGCTAGTTTACATATGGTCAATGCAAAATAATGCCAGTAAGAAGTGGTGCAAGCGTCCCATTCCACCCGCCTTCCTCCTTACTGACTTAACCAAACATCATGGAACAACAAGACCAGCTCTATCTTTCATGGAGAGGTCACGAGGCGTCTCATTCCACCCCGCTTCCGAACCACTATGGGTTTCACTGATCCCACACAAGAGAATGCATATGGATGAGCAAACAATATTGTTTATTGGATGACATGTTATCACACACTAGGCATGTTATCAATCTCATAACATCACTCAACATAATTCAAAGAACTAATCTATCAAACAAAAGGTTTAGTTCCCTTATTGTTATTTTAAAGTAGCCCTTAGCAAGTTGATCGAGTAGTTGTCTACCAGAGCTCTCGTAGCTAAGGATTTCAAATCATAAACAATAATATTTGTTAATGCATTATTTGATAGAATTAATTAAATGTCTCTTTAAGTCCGTTATTCTGGTGTTCATAGCTTTGTAGCTTATCTGATGTTTTAAGCCTTCCATTTATTTGTTTTCTTATCCTGCCATAGCATCTAGGGCTCATCATATTAAATTCATTCGTTACTGTTCATAACTCTTGGGTGCGTCTACGCTTATAAAAAGCCTACTATCCATAGGAATCCAGTGCTATCCGCACCAATCATCCATAAGACGAAACACTTACTAGCAAGGATTTCCTTTTGAACGCCTTAATACTAAGAAGGACTTCTTATCAAGAAGTCAGGGGTTCTGGTTTCTCATTCCTGAAGTTTCCTTACATGATGTCTAAGGTTACTTGTCAATCGTAATATTAAATAGTAAGTTACATAGGGTTTAACTGGTTAGAACATCCTACATAACACCTATGAGCATTGATTTCGGAAATCTATACCTACAACTAGGCTCATAGAAGTCCTGTAGAGTCATTGACCAAGGGTGGTCATCAATAGAGCTTGGTATCTCGTGCGGCACGTAGTTAATCGCACGATCATTGGCCACCAAGTGTGTGGCACTAGGTTGACTGCATGTCAAACCACGGCTGTTTAACACTGTTGACACCAGAGACACTCACCTAACCTCTGTAGGGTTGGTTTATGGTCCCATTTTGTCATAGAATTTCATGATTACTGAGTTTAAGATGTATACTATCACGTATTTTCAATATTCATGATGTGCGATAAATTTTCGCATTGAGACATACAAATTTCAGGGTTTTAGTCCCTCAATAAATTTTAATAAATTATCAGGGAGTCACCAGCCAAGTTTGGTCAACTTTTGGTGCTGAAATGGCGTGTGGCATGTGCGAGACCGTACGTCACTTTGGCTAGGCTGTGCGGCACGTCATAGACCGTACGTCAGATTGTGGCCATCTAGACTCTGAATTTCTTTTGACGTGTTTCTCACATTTTTAATGGTCTATACATTGAGTTTGGTTTCAAAACTCAACATCTATGTATAGTTATGGATACCGTTTCGATTCAACAAACTACCAAGATCTCAGATTTGGTTTTAATTCTTTCAGATCTAGTTTCCATCTTTCGGATCCGATATTGAATCATGATCTTGGGTCTCCTAAGGTGTTACTAGAGTCTCTAACAATCATTCTAGGCTTTCCAACATTCCATGGATCCTTTGTTTAAAATTTTCAATGATCCATTCGAACTTATAGTTATGCCATGTATACCATTGTCCTCTATTTGGATCGATGAACAGTATGCTTATGGCTCTACCATGAAAAATGGTTTATTTTTATCCTTTTTAATTTTATAATCACTCTATTCATCAAGCTTCACAAATCATGGCTAGGATCCAATACTCCCTCAGCCATGCTTTGCATCTTTCCATTCATTCCCATTAACAAAAAAGGTTTTTTTTTTTTTTTTGTGAAGTTAGGGAGGAACTTATAGAGGGTATCCCTTTCAAGCTTTTTAGCATGTAGATTGATGCTTCAAAGGTTGGTCCCTTTCTTTTCTTCTCTTTATTCTCTGCGATCTCTCCTATTGGGGGTTACTAGGAGAGAAGAGCTTCCTTTTTTCTTCTTCCTTTCTTTTTTTCCTTTCTTTTTCCTCTCCTTCTTTTCTCTCTGGTCGTGCGTCAAAGTTCTCTCTCTCAACTTCTTTTCTTTTGGTTAGATTAAGAGAATAAATTTTACCATGGGGAACTATTGATGGAAAGGGGGAGAATCTTTTCTTCACCTTCCATTCATAACTCAATCAATGTCAATTACCATGCAGGAAATCCAATTTTAGTCGGTCATGGAGGGAGAAGACCAATTTTGAACAGTGGGTTCACTTTCAGTCGGTTCCCAACATGATTCCACGCACAGGAGGTGCGGCTGGACCGTATGGTTGGTAGTCGATCGTACGCCCTCTACATAGTGCCAAACCTCATTTGGGTCAGCCAGTTCTAGGCGCGTGCGAGTCAGACCTTTGGGGTTCGTATAAGCAGGGTCCGAGACATTCCTTAGCACTCTTTGGTGTGATCTACTTCCAAAAGGGATTCAATTTAGTAACTTGGCATCGTTTCTCATTTAATTCATTATCTTGCTTATGTCGATTCGATATGCTCATACTTAGGAAGACCCGACACATGCCCAAAATATATGTATCGTAATGGGATTTGGATACTGGTCTTACAGCTCCACCCCCTTAAAAGAATTTTGTCCTCAAAATTTTGGCATAACTATGCCCTCAATCATAGGGGTAAACTCATGTCAAACACTCATCCACCTTCTTTTAAATTCTAAAATCCTATGGCTTTATTGATCTCTTTGCTAGACTCAGGTTCCACAAGGTGCTGAGACATAATTCTCTTGCCTTCTCTTTTGTTTAATGGTTGAAGGTTCCACTGTATACACAAGTCAGCCTGCGGTTGAGGCAATTTACGCCTTCAATAGTCAAAGGTTCCACCTTACCAAATGAACCTGCATAGGTTGAGGCAGTTAGGTAGTCGGTGAGTAGGGTCTGTGATGTTTCCTCACATTACCCGTAGAATATAGCATAATTACTAGCGTAGTCATGGAATGGCCGTTTGTTGGTATAGTCACGTCTATTTGACCCTCTTAAAGTTAATATCATACATCTATCTTCGTTCAAATCTTCTTACCCCTTGAAAAGAAATATCTTATGATTTCCACCTCCTTTGAGGGTGACGAAAATCAAACCCTTATTTCCTTCACTGCTTTTATTTCTCTCAAGTCTTTCTTAAATCATTTCTCTTATCTTTTCTACCATGATCCTCAATTAAGTATAATATCAACATACCTCTTCTCCTCTGTACTAACATCATTTCCAATATCTATTGTATTTTTTCGATCATGTATCTCCATCAATTTACGTTGGAATAAGTCATTGCCCCTATCTCAATCATATCCGTTCTTCAGATCATAACATCGATACTTCGATCATTTACTTAAATAGTATTTTGATTTTTCGATTTCTATCCATTTCGAGTCTCAACTCCTTTGGTTTTAATGAGAAAAATATAACTCTAACATCCGCTGGTAATATCCTTCAATGTCTCCTGATGCTCATAATCTTTCCTTGTATTATTGTGATCTATTATCTCTCAAAATGCATGGAACTTAGTTAAATCCCGGTCACATTCATTAATGTCATACTTAGATCCAATTTTCCAATTCCATATTCTCATATTAATTTCTCAATACCATTGAAGCTTGATAATGCCCATTATTTTCCTTAATGCTTCACTTTAAGTCAGACTCTTCAAAACAGGTTTTTCATATAAGCTTTTGGCTTCTTAACTTCATTAAAGTTCTTATCTTCGGGTACATGGAAATTCAACATTCTTAATTAAACCTGCTTCTAATATAGTCAAAAACCAATCTTCATTATAAAATATGTCCCAAGCCTTTAATAGATTCTTTTCCCATTACAGGGTCTAACTTGTAGGAAATTTCTTAATACGAATGTTGGTCCTAGGGGTAGGTCGACCTCGCATTCAATTCCCTTATCAACATAGGTCAATCATTCAACTTTAGTTAATATTTACCCAATTTCCACAATGTTTACTATTCATGGGGGTCACCATGTCACACCCCAATTCTGAACCAACCAGAATGGTGTGATGAACCGTCCATAAACCAAAGGCTCAATCGGGATATCGTATAAGCCATGCCATTTCCATTAAACTAGATACATTCCACAAGCAAAATCAGAGTAAATAAATGATAGCGGAAGTCTTTAATACTAATGAACTGAGTACCTGACAGTGATAGAATAATTAAGTATCCAGTTATCTCCAATATACCTCAAGACATAAAATCAAGTAAAACAATCAATTACATGTTCCCATAACTAAACAACTAAGCTAATAAAAAACACATGAGTTGCACTCGCACGACGAATCATGTGCATCTTCTTTAGCTTCTACGTCCATCGCAGCAACGTGTCTATACAACGTCGCATTCATATATTCTTCAACAGTAGGATCTGCATCAAGAACTAAAAATATTCGATGTCGAAAGGGTGAGCATACATCACGGCTCAGTGAGCAAACAAAACAATGCAACAAACATATGCATGCATTCGATTCATATCTTTGGTCTGGTTTATAAGTTTGCAATATGCTATAGAAAGGTTTGGTAGCCGCCGCACCTCTATACACGAGTGTGTGAATCCGCTCAATAAATCAAACACCATTGTCATCCCAAATGCACCCACCATGGAATAGAGATATAGCTAAAGTGTCCGGATCAAACACCACCAACACTTTCCCTGATGCCCTACCCATACCAACACATTAGCCCCTATTGGCGAGGGCTTACAAACTGGGCTCGCAACTAACCAATCCTAATGCCATACAGTGTATCCAAGGCCTCACCCCAGCATCCCTCAATACGTTTATAGAGATAGAGCTAAAGCCCCCCGATAGAGTCAGAGACCACATGGTCCGAGACCACCTCCCCTGATGCCCTACGACGTAATAGTTCTCCTAAGGTAATGGCGATACGACGATGTTAGTGGACAAGACTTGAGTAGAGATAGAGCTAGAGTCTGATTATGAGGTCGAAGACCACCATGCCACGTCCTCCCCCTGATGCTCCACTCGCATCCAACACACCCACCACACACATACATTCACATGCCTATTCCTAGCATCATCCTCATCATCATGTTATAAATAAATGGAATTAAATATGCATGAACAGTAATAGCATGAATATTGGATGACATGTGAGATCCACATTACAATTGTACAAGCATATAATCAATCATGGCATTGGACTCAACAAAGTAAACAGTTTATTATCATCCATTTAGTTTAGGTATTGTTCCCTCACCTTTGATCGTTTGTTATTCCTCTTTCAAGCTTTGTAAATTACTTTTGAACCACTTGAAAACCTAATAAATTTATGGATTCTAAGTTAGAGTTCATATTGATTAATTAAAATATTTAAATGTCCCATCTGGAATCAATCAGACCTCCATAAGCTGAGTGGTCACAGGTGTGGCTGCACTTGTGGTCTCAGTTTCTGCGACCACAGGGTGTGTGGTCGATACGTGTGGTCGCATATCATGTGCCTCGTGTGGTCGACCACAGTTGTGACCACACAAGTGTTTGGTCAACTTTCATTCTTAGTCTAATCCCTTTATGATTTGATTCTTTAAACTATCATTAGGGTCCTTCCTATGATTGATCTATGGCCTTAATTTCATATTTTTCACAATTATCTACTCCATTCTACTCTTCACGGATTTCCTTTGAGTTTCCATCTATGGGTCTCATGGTTGAGATCCTACTTTAAATCAATACTTCCTCTATGATCTATTCTAGGCATTCAACTAATGTAGGAGATGTTTTGATACCTTAAACTTGCTGAAGAAATAGAGCTCTCTCTAAAATTCCTCCTCTTAGTCTCCCTCTTCAATTTTCCTTCTGTTCCTCCTCTTCTCTTTCTCTCTCTTTCAGTTTGAGTTCTAAAAGAATGAAAGAGACTAAGGGAGTCCTATATATAGAGGAAAACCCTCCATATAGAGTCCTACTTAGATTAGGAAAGAACCCCCTTTAGATTAGGAAGGTTTCCTAATCACGGGGTCAGTTTGACATCGTGTGGTCGCACGTGGGGTCGCAGGATTCATCGACCACACTTCCCAAATATACGACACACGTCCCAGACTCCTGTGGTCTCACTATTTTGAGGTGTGGTCGACCACACCTCTTTAGGTATGCCACCACACATCTCAATTATATGATATATGGTTCGAATTACATACCTAGTCTTGTGGTTCTTTACGCACTTGTTCCGCTTGGTCCGACCATGATAGGAAGACCTGATACAAGGTGGTAAGACTGAGTTAGTACGATACGGGTCTTACAACTCCCCCCTCTTATATAAATTTCATCCTCAAAATTTGCACATACCTTCTGAGTCGAAAAGGCGAGGATATTTCTTTCGCATAGCATTCTCTTCTTCCCATGTTATCTCTTCTACATTTTGGCTCCTCCAAGTAAATGTCACGGTTGTGTAAATGTTGAACCTTCTGGCTGATAATTTCGATTGGTACTACTTCGAATGTCAAATCATCTGTTAGACCCGGTGGATCTATTGTTAGGACGTGTGTTATATCTCATATGTACTTCTTTAGTAATGAGATATGAAATACATCATGCACACTTGACATGGATGGGGGTAATGCTAACTGATATGCTACCTTTCCACGTCTAGCTAGAACTTTAGAAGGTCCAATATATCTGGGACACAACTTTTCCTTCTGTCTGAACCTTTTCAAACCACGTATAGGAGATATTTTCAGAAATACCTTATCACCTATAGTGAATTTGAGATCTCTGCATCAATTATCTGCATATTGCTTTTGA